>CAIGRE010301129.1:0-11421 GCA_903798275.1 Fraxinus angustifolia subsp. syriaca
CAAAGATAAATGACTTGTTTTAACAATTTAAAATTCCAAATGTTGACTAAACTTAAAAGTAATTAAATTTTTTCTAATATATTACTTATTTATACTTGTGAGTTAAATAATTATTTATTTCGACTTCGAATTTCTCTAAGTCTCTTCAATTCTCTGTATTCAAATAAACAAGTTCAAATTCTCAATATTCACGCTCAAATTAATAAGTTTTGATGCCTAATTTACTGGTATTCTTAGGAATCAACAAATGTTAAAAATTGATTGTGTCACTGCATCCAATTGGAATCAATGGTGCTATGAACTTGTGTTCGTTTGTCCTTTCGGTGCCACTTACATTACCTTATAATCAGGTAGGAGAGGAGAGTTTCCATATAAGTCAAAGTGATTTAGTTGTTTTTTAATGGTGGATTTAACTTTTTAACCATGGCGGCAGCTGTGAGCTCACTAACAAACGATAAATTAAATTTATTGGGATAATCTTATTTTTTTAAATGATCAATAAAGAATAAGTTAGTGTTCATGTTAAATTATTAATAAACTTTTATCTTTCATGATCTTATTCAAAATTAGAGATATTGAGATAAATTAATTTATTTGAGTTGAAGCAAAATTAAACTTATGTTTAAACCACTTTCAGTTTTTACATTGCATGTTTAGGGAAAATACTTTGATCTTGTGAGTCTAAAGCAAACTAATGCTTTTCTTTTGTGTATATCCTCAATACCAATTTTATTTTACATTGTCATCTCGGGAGGGAAGGAGGATACGAGGGAATGCGTGTTCACATAAAAAGTAGATACAATTACATGAGCTTTATAATTAGGCATGGAAAATGCTGTGGTGTGATCCAAATTTCGTGTGATTTTGTATTTGGTTAATTGGATTCCATGTGATTTGAGATGGTTGATTGGAGGAAGTGTAAGGTACTTGAGTTTGTAGAGTCGTGAGTTGTGGAAATCAAAATTTCAATAATAATTGAGAGCTTGATTTGAAAAAAGACTATTGGATGACAAAAAACATGTTTTGAAATGTTAACTCCTAGCGCATAGGCGTTACCATCGCGGCGCCAAGAATTGAAGCAAGAAGAAAACGGAGGCAGGGACAGCGCTTTGGCGCCAAGCACGTAGTGCCTAGGGCGCCCAGGCGCTACGATGGTGGCACGCTGATGTTCCCGATTTTTCCATTTTATCCGAATTTTGGGAGTTCTTCTCTATCTTGGACTCCAATAAGAGGGGTTTATATATACTTCCACATTGTATTTTCATATTGTAACATTCTCATTATATTCTCTACACATTCAACAACATATTGAGAGATTGAGAGTTTATATTTCAATTGAGATTATTGAAATCTTGAAATTGTAAATACAAAACTATTGATTATAGTGGATTGTTCTTCTCTGCCCGTGGTTTTTTCCCGAACTGGATTCCACGTAAATTCTCGTGTTCTTATTCTCTTCTTCATTATTTCATTATTGTCATTATGTTGTGATCTATTTCACAACAAGTGGTATCATAGCACGATGTTGATTGTTCTGCATGACGACAATAAAGTATGACATTTCGTTTTTTTGGATAGAAGTACGAGATTTATATTATGGCAAGTGAAGATGCGAGCAGTGTTGGCGCAGATGGATTTTTTGGATGAAGCTTTGCTTGGCCTTGATAGGATGCATGCACCTGGACGCGGGATGAAAAACGACGTAGGGATCGGAAGCCCAATCTCAAATTCATCTACATCTCTCGAATCAAATTCTCCAGGATGTTCTTAAGGAGAAAATTACCACCACGTTGTGGTTGAAGTTGGAGCAACTTTGCATGACAAAGAGATTGACCAACAAGCTACCCTTGAAACAATGCATGTATTCTCATCGGATGTCTGAAAGTGATTTATTTGATGATCAATTAACTATGTTCAAAGAAATTGTGGCTGATTTAGAGATATTGGAGGTTAAGTATGACGATGAGGCCTTGACATTAATGCTGTTGTGTTCCCTATCGCCATCGTATGTGAGTTTTAGAGACTATATTCTCTATAGTTGAGATACTCTCACCGTAGATTAGGTCTATGATGCTTTACTATCTAAGGAGAAGATGAGACATTTTGTTGGAGGATCTAAGAACATGTTGAAGACTTGATTGTGTGCGAGAGAAATCAAGATAGGAATCTTAGCAGAAATGGGGCAAATCGAAGTCTAGACGTGCTGAGAAGACATGTTACTTTTGTAAGGAGAAGTGGCATATTAGAGCTGATTGCTATGCCTTGAAAAACAAAAATAAAGTTGATGGTGCTACTGAGAAAGGGAAGCAACATGTTATACAGCGGAGGCTTATGTTAGGAAGATGAGTAAAGTGGTGTAGAGCTTCTTGTGATTACTGACGAGGATTCTAAACATTGTGAGGAATAGGTTCTTGACTCGACTTCTACATATGAAGGAGTTTTGAGAGGTGATGTGATTATGGGAAACAATGTGCCTTGTAAAATAGTCAAAGTTAGCATGATCAGAATCAAAATGTTCGATGGGGCTGTCAAAAAACTTATAGATGTTAGATATGTTCCAAAACTGAAGTAGAATATCATATCTTTGAGTGCACTTAACTCAAAGGGCTACAAATACATTGGTGAATGTGGAGTTTTGAAAGTGAGTCATGGTGCTCTTGCTGTCATGAAGGGGCATAAAAACTCCACATAGTTGTACATTTTGCAAGGTTCCACAGTGATTGGGGATGCAACCGTTTCTATTTCTTATTTGACAGATGATGAAGTTACAAAACTTTGGCATATGCGGCTCGGGTATACGAGTGATAATAGGATGGCAGAGTTGAGTATAATGAGACTTTTTGATGGGCAGAAGAGCAGCAAGATAGAGTTTTGTGAGTATTGTGTATTTGAGAAACAGAAGAGAGTTAGATTTACTAAAGGAAGACACAACACGAAGGAAACACTTGAATATATCCATTCATATCTTTGGGACCAGCTAGGGTACCATCTAAAGGAGACTATTTTACTTGTTGACAGTAATTGATGACTTCTCCAGGAAAGTATAGGTATTCATCTTGAAGTAAAAAAGTAATGTGTTTGGGACCTTCAAGGAGGGGAAAACATTGGTAGAAAAAAAGATCGGAAAGCAAGTGAAATGTTTTGAGAAATGATAATGGGTTGGAGGTTTGTTCAGATGAATTTAATAGCTTCTGCAGGGCTGGAGGCATCTTAAAATATTTGACAGTACCTGAAACTTTTCTATAGAATGGTGTGGTAGAACGGATGAACATAACCTTGATTGAAAAGGTTCGTTGTATGCTTTCAATTTCTGGGTTGCCTAAGTCTTTTTGGGTCGAACCTGCTACTACAGCTTGTTTTCTAATTAATTGCTCACCTTCAGTTGACTTTGATAAAAAGCCACCAGAAGAGGTATGGTTTGGTAAACTTTCTTGCTATTCTAATTTAAACAGTTTTGAGTGTCCGATTTATGCTCATGTAGATAATGGGAAGTTGGANTAATGGGAAGTTGGAGCCTAGGTCCAGAAAGTGCATTTTTCTTGAGTATAAATCAGATGTGGAGGGGTATAAGTTGTGGTGTCCCGAGATAGGGATGACAACGGGACGGTGCATGGCAAGCCAACCGCCTTCTGCCCTGCCAAGCAATTCCCCGCCCCGTTACCCTCGTTTAATGTTTTTAAAAAGTTTTTTTATAATTTATTTTATTGCCCTCATTCATTAGATTGCGAGAAATAATTTCAGTTGTTATTTTCTATTAGAATTAATTAAAATGTCCATTTAAATTATTGAATTCTGAAAAATAAAAAGAAAAACAGAAAAAATAGCCTCAAGGTTGGGCGAGGCACCCGTTACCCGTCCTTGCTCGAACTAGCCCTGGGGTAAAATCTCCCCCCTCTAAAATACCCGATTAAGCGAGCAATGCCCACCCCGTTCGGGGCAAAGCCCGCGAGTATCGGGTTTGTCGAGTTTTTTTTGTTATCCCTGTCTCGAGACTAGAACATTGGTTGTTAGTAGGAATGTAGTATTTGATGAACTTGTTATGGTTCGTGGTTCATCTCATGAAAATTCTGATAAAACTAAGGAACAAAATTATTCAACTCATGCAGAGTTGGAAATTGGTTTCAGAGAAACAATAAAAAGTTATAGCATAGTCTACTACATGTTAGTCCAGTTCGGGATTGACAAACAATAATAGCTTGCCTACTTTGCCTACAGCACCGCACTACGGTATTCTATAGCTAAGGATAGACCTCGTTGACGGATTAGACCTCCACAAAAGTATGGGGAAGCAGATTTGGTAGCTTATGCATTGAGTGTGTTTGAAGACATTGATTTCACTGAAAATCCCATTATATATTCAGAGGTAGTTAGTTGCAGTAATCTTAGCATATGGATTATTACTATGCAGAAATAACAGTTGGGACTTTGTGAAATTACCTAAAGGTAAAAGGGTGGTTCGTTGTAAATGAGTGTTCAAAAGAAAGGAATGCACATTGGGAATTGAAGATGATAGATACGAGGCTAGATTTGTGGCAAAAGGCTACAATCAGATTCTGGGTGTTGATTTTAAAGATGTGTTTTCACTAGTTGTGAATCATAGTTCTATTCGGGCTTTACTTGGAGTGGTGGTTAAAAATGATTTGGAGCTTGAGCAAATGGATATCAAGACAACATTCTTACATGGATAACTTGAGAAGATCATCTACATGCAACACCAGAGGGACTCGTAGCTTCAGAGAAGGAGACTATGTGTACTTGTTGAAGAAATCCTTATATAGATTATAACAGTTACCTAGACAGTGGTATAAGAGTTTGATTCATCCATGATTACTTATGATTTTGATAGATGTAATTATGATAGTTGTGTGTACTTCAGAAAGGAAAGATGTGGATTAATTACATATTTGTTATTATATGTTGATAATATGCTCATAGCGGCCAATGGTAAATTAGATGGAAATTTATTGCTATTAAGTGCTACATTCGGAGTAAATTAAATGGAAATTGTAAAAGTAGTATTTTAATTCTCATTCCTCCTATATATGTACAAAATCATAAATTTAGATATATATAAATATTTTTCTTTAAGTTTGTATTAAAATCATATTTTTATTCTGAAATTTGCACTTGAGTTAGTCGAGCTTCTATGTCCACGTGTTTTGGTCATTTAAGTTTGAATTAAAATCATAATAGTCATTCAGTGACCTGAAAGTAATGGCACAATGATGCAATTGCCCTTTGGGCTAAATGAGTTGGCCAAGCTGGAGTCTTGTTTGGAGGCCCAGCTAACTACCCAAAACTGTTTTATAAAGTTTGGTGCAGAATCGTGTTTGTGGAAGTATTGAAACCGTGTTTTCTTCTTACCTAATTTGAATGCTCATGATGTCGCCAAGTGTCACCGCTAACACCGTTGGATTGGCGACCTTAGGTGACTCATAAAACGGGCTTCTAAGGTTTGAGATTCATACTTGGCTTCAAGACTCTTTTATCCATTTTTACTTCTCTGTGCCATTTCTCTCGATCTCCCTTTTTCTTCTTAAGAAATCAAATACTCTCATTTGATTTCTAATACTCTACACTGACTATTGATATCTTGTGTGATTTCATAGCCTGGGTGTTTTGTTCTTGAGTTAACCGAGAGTTTGGTAGAGGGATCTTGAATCTGTGATAAAATTAGGGCTTGTCTGACTGTTCATATTTTGTAATCTTACCTTTTGAGGGCTTGATTCAATCGGCTATGGTTGTTCTTGTGAGATTGAGGCACTAACTTGTGGCCTGTGGGCTGTAAACGAAAGATAATTCCCTTTCCTGTAATAGTTTGAGTATTGATTTTAGTTTATTGGAATTTTATCTTCAGTTCTTTAATGTTCAGTTCTATAGATTATCAATCTTGCAATTTTCAGTTCGGTTTTGTTCCGGACAGTGTTTTGGTCATGTATGCAGTTTTCTTTAGTGTTCGGTTTTAGTTCTATTTTCATATTTCTTGCACATCTTCTTGTTGAATTAGTGAGCTAACTGTTTGATCTCCTCCCAACATGACCGTTTGTGAAACAAATTAAAACTTCAGTGACCATTTTGTAATTTTTAGGTAAGTTCAATTATCGTTTGTGAAATTAACCTAATTACATTTTCTTTTATAAATTTGAGTTTTCTTATTGCATCATCTTTTAATTTGATTTTTGATTGCTCGCTGCCACAAAATCGATTGCTTCACACTTATTTTCTTGTCGACTTATTAATTAATGTTATCGCATGCTAACTTTTTGTTGAATTTTTAAATTGATGCTGTAGTGTTGAATTGTAGAGTTATCGTCAACGCGTTCAGTAGTAGAAAAATAAGAAAATACGCCACTTCAAATTTTTGACATGCCAACACCGATAGCATGTCGGTTCATCATTGTTTCAGCCTCCACACTAGATTCTAACTAAATTCCTAGATCTGTCCTTAATCCAGCCCCCCTTGAATCTGTGCCTGAGCATTACAAAAGATAACTAATATCGACCATGAAAGCATGCACAATACTTCGACTCATCACCGTGGCAAGTTCATACACAAATCAATAAAAGCCAGTCGCGAACAATCTCCAGATCTTGTCAAAATGATAAATATGTTTCAATAACAGGTAACATTACCACAATTCGACGACTCATTCAATATAGAGCACCTTTACTGAGATAATATTGAAAACAAATAACTATTTTGGTGTTCTTCCGTCTCCAAATATACATTTACGGCTTGACTTGACAAAGAAAAACAATGGAAATACTAAATTAAAATAAAATGTAAGATGCCATATATCAGCTTTCTAATAACAAAAACAGCTATTCAAGGATTGATCAATGAGTACACAGTAATATGAAAAAAGTTATTAATAAACAGCAGAAGAGTAATAAACAAACTATGCATTGTTATCTCAAAATTTGAAATGTTAAAATGGGACTATGACTAAAAGAAGCAATGGTACAAGCAACTATATATAATCGAAGCTGTTGGATTCGGAGAGGAAAAGTTTTCAATGCACTGTCTTGTGCAATTTGTATGGTCACCATCAAATCGTAATACTTTCTACAATCAGCCGAACGCTCTACTTGGAAAAAAGATAGTCATACAAATCCAATAGGTAAAGCGTCATCCATGATGATGAAAAACCAATTCAAATGTATGGCAGCAGCATTGATCATAATTACATATTGGAAATCAATTATCAAATAAACAAACTTACAGAGAACAAGAATAAGAGAATTACCTACTATAACAAATATATTAGCTACTTTCTATTGTATGACCATTTACACCAGATGATTCACCCTGTCTCCAGACTGCTAACACTTCATCTGTTCTAAACCGCTGGGTGAATGTCGATTCCTCAAGCGGAGTTGACATGCCATAAGCATGAGCAAGGAGCCCTGTATAAGCAATCATTGCCCCATTGTCAATACAGTAACGGTCATCAGTTGCGTATAATGTCCCGCCCCTTTCAGAGCACATTATTCGCATCATCTCTTGCAACCGCTCATTGCATCCCACTCCACCAACAATTAGCACATCCTTCTTGTCACAATGTGCCATTGCCCGCTCCGTGATCTCTACAAGCATTGCAAACAAAGTTTCCTACAAGAAACAGATATGAGCATAAATTTTATAAGCTTTCTGATTTTTGATATTGATAAACAGCTACACCAGATGCATATTGTCTACACAAGAAAATATCAATTAATTCACAAATCAATTTAATCTTGAATATCACCTGTAGAGAGTAACATAAATCTGCAGGGGTGCATTCATTAGCTTTAAGCTTCTCTTCAGCTGTGGCTTCAATATAGCTTAATATCCCGCTGAAAGAAACATCCATTCCTTTTACAACATACGGAAGGTCTATAAATTGTGTGCCCTTTTTTGCAAGCTGCAAGAAAAATAGTTAGCCTAACAGATTAGCATTATTAGAAATACCTCGAACGACAACTGTAGCCTGTTGGGCAATACAAAGGATTGAAAGGGCAGTGTATCCTTTTCATGTTCCTCCTAGTTTAAAATATCACATATTTCCCTGTTCATTTATTAATGATTTTTGCCCTTCAAAAGCTTAAAGATATCAAAATGTCAATTACAATATAGTATTAAAATCAAACGAGTTAAAGTGGAGATGCTAATTTTAATTTGCATCCTGCACTTTGAAAGTTAATTCATTATACTAACCACTCTGGGAAACACCTTTCACTAGTTACTGACAAACATACCTGCTCAATGTTGTAGCCAGGGCTGGGATCATTAGACAGAGTGAGAACCCTAGCAAACCTGTCCAAGCAATTCCCAACAGCAATATCAATTGTCTCCCCAAAAATTCGATAACGGCCTTCACTATAGGCAATAACCTGAGTGTTCCCCCCACTCACATACAACACAACTGGATCGTCAGCCCCAGTTACAATCCTTCCCATTTCAATATGTGCTACACAGTGATTAACAGCAACAATCGGCTTCTTCCAAAGCTGGGATAGCATGCGGATCACCACAGCTGCGACCTGAAAGGAGAAGCCAAAGTTCGTTCTGTACGTAATGTATCAGCTGTTACATTGTAGAAAAAACAGTTTTAATCACCCTAGAGCATCATGTATTGGATTTCTATGAACAATTCACAATACTTCAATTATGTTATAAAGTCTAGAAGAACCAAATACCAAATACTTGTTTATTTAATAACTTCTAATTTGATATTCATTGTTGAATCAAAGAGTTTTTGAAAATAAAATTAACACAAAATCTAAATTTGTAGACAATCTTTTTTGAGATTACTGAGACAAGCAATTTAAGCTATTCACACAGTCAAGATTAAATCTTTCCATTTCGGAATTAACAAGTGGTATCAGAGTTTAATAATCTGAGTGCCTATGACAAGGAAAGTTTTCTGACAGATTAAGTGCAAGATCAGAAAAGAGCCTGCAATTTCCTATTAATCTAGAATTTCTTCTCAAAGGCTACCATTATTTGATACAAGTGATTGTACATCAATATCCTAAAATGTTACGACGAATATAATCTCCTGTAGTTTTTTCCTTCTACTTTAGATCAACACTTGCTCCAAGTGCAAGAGAAAATCCAAGTAGTACATTATGGTTTTGTCAGTTGTACCTCGATTTATTGAATGGGAGATTTACAGGGGAAAAAAAAAACCGCCCAAGTTAATAACTTTTTATCCTTGCATCTCATGCCAAAACTTCTGTATGAAACACTTAAAAGAGCTTCACTTTATGCAGCATTGGTTTTTATTCTGTTCCAAGTTGGGATTTCCTAATCCCAATTCAACAGCTCAACTTCAGTGTGAGAAGTTCGTACACTAGCCAATGCATGTGTTTTGTTGTATGCATACCTATAGCAATGGTGTGCAAATTTAAAGCACAAAGTTCACACTTCAAAGTCCCAAATTGACCATTAATGAAATTGTAGCACCTTACTCTTACAAAACAAAAATTCCCAACAAAAATATGTACACAAAAAAAATAGTAACACCTGAAGTGGGGCACCCATTCCAGGGCCTTTGGTGTAGCAGAGGCAATCAATCTCATCAGGTGTAATTTGGGCCTCCTTCAAGGCAGATTTGACTAGGGGTAGCACATGCTGGAGATGGTGCTGAGCAGTTTCTCTGGGTAGAAAGCCTTGGCCGGGTGGGGTAATGTAAGTATGGCGTGGATTGGACAAAATGGTGCCATCAAGTTTCACCACTCCCACTCCGATTTTGTTGGCCGAACCCTCGAACCCCAAAGCTATCAAATTCTTCTTTTCCGCCATAGAATATCTGGTTTCACAGCAAAGTGTGAGTTTGTGTGTGTGGAGGGGGATGGGAAAGGGGGCGGGTCTAACTAGGGTTTTGGAGGGAAGGGAAATGAAACGGTCATTTTCGAGAAAATTGCAACTTCAACCCCAAACTCTTCAAAAGAATATAGTGTGGTCCCATTCTTCGATCTTGCACCATCATGCCAAACGTTTACCAAAAAAAAAAAAAAAAAAACGTTGTAGTTTTTGGACAATGCTGGTATATGTGACATACGTGTTGCACGAAATTTTGTAACGGTATTGCAGGATATTTTACATTCAAATATTTAAATAATTATAGTTAAATCTAAAATCGTGAATAAATTTTAAAATCTTACTATTTTGTAAGAGAGTCGTTTCTTTTAGGCTAGTTTTTTAGTTCACGAACATTTACAAATTATTTTTTTGCGATTCCATGTCTAATAGTTCAAGTAACTTTACATTAAAATTTTGGTATAGATAAAAGAAATATGGATATGTTCTTCGGTGCAGAAACATGTCATACTCATTCTTGCAAAAATCCCTTTAGCTATCCGCTAGTTCTAATATAACGTGCACGACCAAAGAGCAAACCTTAATTCATGATTCAAATATCGGACTGAAATGTAGATACAACCATTGACCTGCTGATCCGGTGTTTTAGCAGGATCAATGTCTGGGTCAGTTTCAAGCCCGGATTAGAAGACTGTTGAAAATATCAAATTCCGAGAAATGCAAACGACCTCTCAGTCGAAAATTTTAATGAGTGCAAGCAAATAATCATTCTGCACCCACTAGTCTACAATAAATTGTACAAAAAACTATCGAGGAATGTGTACTATGTTGAACATTCCAATCTATATCTAAAATGGGGGCCAAATTTTCAAGCGATTTACAATCGGCATTCTGTATACTTTTATCTCGTTTGCATTTTCATTAACGACACGAAAACCTGAATAACTCATCATTATCTATCACTTCGTTGCTCTTTCGACTCCATCTCCCTCACATTGTCCACGATGGCTTGAATCTTCTTTGAAAGAGATTGATTGTGTTCTTCGATATGCTCAAATATAATTTCTAATTGCCTTTTATAAGTTGCGGCTTTCTTTTTCTCAATGGCCAGCTGCTGTGTTAGCTCCCGGATTTTATCGTGCTCATTCTGCACAAAAAGAACACAAAAATGTATATTGTAAGACACGATTATTTTGAGCGCACACTGTGATCAGCAGAGAAAATAATTGCTCTACTTGAATCAATAAAAATGAATAGTCGTCATAGACGGAACATTTCTTTAAACAAAATTATGCACGTCGACCCATTCAATTGATGCAGTGTTCGATAAGAAAATTACATCAAAGAGAAGGTGGATGAGTGTGAACTGAAAGGAAAACGTAAACACAAGAATTGGCTACATAGAAAATTAAGAACAATGCCTTGGAAGCAAAAAAGACTTGGTATTCCAAATAAAACACAACGCATTTATGCTCAGGCATACCGCGTAAGTCAACACATATTACAGGAGAATTATCTATACATATGATATTCAAACAATTTAGTGCTAATTAGACACTCGCTACCATAACTGGATCAAATTTATATTTTATTTACACATTTATAAGACTCACAAC
>CAIGRE010301208.1:0-10174 GCA_903798275.1 Fraxinus angustifolia subsp. syriaca
TGATTCTAACAATAACATTATAGTTATATGTAAAGGTGGTGTTGTGATGTAATACTGTAATAGTAATAATAAATGATAATGGGACGCCTCTTCAAATCCTTGAGGGACATTCCATTCACTTTTAGATTCGGATGGCCGCATCCCCTCTCAAAGTTGAGATTTAATTGTCATACCATCCTTTGGAGAAATAAATAAAATTAAAATGTGGATTCTATTTCTGTTCTGCCCAAAAGCAGCAGGGACCCCCACTTGTTGCTTATGAGGATGCACCTAATCTTAATTATTATTATTATTATTTTATTGGTTTGATCAACATTGCATTTAACATTCACATTATTTTCAAAATTTATTTTTTCTAAATTCATTTNTCAAAATTTATTTTTTCTAAATTCATTTTCAATCACGCATTCTTCAATAAAATAATATTACACGCAAATTCAAAACTTTTCCTTATTTTTTAACCACGTATTTTCAATCACATCACATCATAAAATGCATTTTTTTTCTTAAAAAAATGTACATCAAATACCCCCTAACAGATATATATAGTATGTATGTGTAATGATGATGGAAAGTCCGCATCACTTATTTGTGATTGATAATTGAGAATGTGAAATATATGCTAAAGAATTGCCAAACTTGTGAAAGTTCAAACTGTGTTTAATATATTTAGTTAAATTCAATAATGATAACAGAAATCCAAGCAAGTATTCAAACTGGCCACTAAAATATTTTTGTGATTAATCTAGTCACTAAAATTAAAAATATTTTTTATACTTTTTACACTTATTAAAGATGTATCTAACGTTATAGCCGATAAAACCTTCACATCGACTAACAATCAATCATAAAGCGAATAATACCTTCCAACGAGTCCACTATTTTTATAAAGATTAAGATTAAGGTTAGAGTTTAAAAGAGCAATTAAAAATTTTATGTAATTTCACACTATGAACACAATAATCGTTTAATGGGCTGATTTTAAAATCTTGAGTGGATACAACTAATAGAGTGACCAATTTAAAATTTCACTCGAACTTTATTGACCATTTATGTAATTAACAATTAATATATTCGCCAGTCCCTTTTATTCACGGGCTTATGTCAGACTAATGCTGTTTAAAAAGTGGAATATTAATAAAATAACAAAAGCTGTCTGCATTTGTCTATAAAATATCGATTTGCATTATGTTACGTGCATTGCACACAAAAGCTTAAGGGATGGGGAAACCCTAATTAATTAAATTTAATATTTTATATTCATTTGTTTATTGTTAGGCTGAATGGTCGACTTGTCTCTCAGCCAATGGTATCTACTTCCACATCAGTATCGCGTCGGATTCCACAAATGTCCAACCTAATTATTTTATTACATGAATTATCTCCAACCTATGTACTCCTGATATCAAACGTCATCTTTTTTAATGGTTTGAATTCTCAACTTATTTAGCTTATAACTTGTGTGATTCACAACTGCACACGTTTTGATCCACACAATTTGTAACCTCGAACATACAAGAAAGCAGCGTACTCTCCAAACATGCTCAAAGAGACACCTTAATACAATTAAACCAAATCTCACCTGGGCGCCTTAAAGTTGATCACTTCTAAAAGATTTCTATGGCATATAGAGATATTATGAGTACCTTAACTACTAATTGAATGATTTGTTGGAAATTGGTTTTGAAATATTGAAATTTGGTTAAGCGATAAAACCAAAACTTGAAAAGTGACTTTCGTGTCAACTTTGGTCAAATATTCGAACTTGATCCGATGGTTAAATTATAAAAGTAAATAGACCAACTTGTTCTACTCATCGAGTAGATCTTCATAATAGATTTAGAATCTCAAAATCAATCCCGAATGAATGAGAAATTGAGGTCCAAAATTGGGAAGAAAAATAGAGGAAGTTGTCTGAAAATTTGACTAAAATTGTTGCTAGCTTATAATTGGACTGACACTTGAGCGGCATGCTAGCAATAAGCTAGCGAAAAAAGTCTTTGCTTTTATCGTTCGAGCGAGGCGATGGCGACGGCGACAAGTGAATGGTGCGACCTTTAGTAAGAGTTGTTGAGCTTGGGGTGCGACATTTCATTCACAACCCTTTATCCTCTATATATAGGACTCTAGGGACGTCCCAATCTTCACAGAAATGATATGCAATCATATAGCATTCATTTCTCTCTTCTTTCTTAACCAAATTCGTGCATTCTTATTACATAAATTCTGGTTTTCTTCACTTGCATACCGGAGTTCGTAAACCAAGTTCTGGTTCGCTGTTTCTTATGTGTTGTAGTGATATTCACATAAGAAGATAGTCATTGTATCTTGAGAACTGATTGCCATGAACCGTAGGCACCGTTGCAAGGCAAATTCGACTTAAGGACAAAGTGTTCAAGACTTGCCTCGGCTTTGATATTGTTGCTACTATACTACACACTTTGTGGATTTAATTGGAATATATTTCCTACCATCACTCTGTCGAAATTTCTACAGAATCTTAAAGGTATTTCCCGACGTTGTTTGTCACTCTATACACAAAATATTTTTCCAAAAATCTGCAAAATTAAAACACAACATTCTATCTCCTTTCTTTTTGTCTTCTCTCTCCATCTTTTATCTTCTCAATCTATCCTTGCTTTTGACATTCTCTCTATCGGAGGCGTAGTGACACACTTGTACCGTCGCCGCTTGCCCTTACTTTTACTGGAATCGACCGCGGAAAAAATGATAGTCATATTTTCTGAACATCAATTGAGGGTTGTTTTGGTTGATGTTTGTCCATGGTTGAGGTTTTCTATGTGTGGATTAACCACATGTAGTGGTGCGCAATCATAGGCATCACTACGGAGGTGAAAATTTGCATCGTTTGATTCTTGGTGATTGATTTTTGTTAGAATGCTATTTTGGTTTATGTTTGTTCGTGGTTGAGGTCGTCTAGGTGTGGAATAATCACCTATAGTAGTGTGAGATCATGGGCACCATGCTAGATTTGAGTTGAATTGGGGTTGTATAAAGAGGGTTTGTGACCAAGGTCAAATGTTGTGCGTAAGTCACAGATAAATGTCCACATGTCGCATATCAAATAAGGTTGGATTGGATTAGATTGTGGTTGTATAAATAGGGTTTTTGATCAATTATTTAGGACACTGGTGTCGATGGTAATGATAAACAAAACTGATCACATATCATGTTTGCAAGTTACAGGTTTCCATAGGTCACATATCAAATAGAACTCGTTACATATTTTTGTACATTGATAATAGGTCACAAATTCAAGTTCACGAGTCACAGTTTATATTTTACAGATCATTGCATAGGTAAAATCAGTGTCCACATGTCACAAATCCAATAAAATTGGTCACATGCCATTAGATCAATATCACATGTAAAAGTTACATGCTATAGTTTACATGTCACAAATTCAAGAGAATTGGTTACATGCCATTGATTTTTCCGACCTCAATTTTTCGAATTGGTCACATTCAATTAACCAGATTTCAACGATGATAACTGAATTTATTTGCTTCGGTGAGTATTCTCTAGATTACACCAAGGGTTGTTTTTCAATTTTCAATTTTAAAAAATATATTTAAATTACGCCAACGTTGCTCAATCACAGCTGAAGAAGATGATTAATCATCGGTGCTCAATCGATGTTCTCCAACATCCGCTATATTTATTTCTCTTTTGCTGCTTAGCGGTGATCAGTTTGCATCTAAAGTAGATTTTTAGTCGCCAACGATCTCTATGGATTTTATCTTTTCTTCGATTAAGTTATTTGGATATCGGTGATTGTGAGAGTGAATGCCTACGGGTGAATGCCGTGACAGTAAAAGAGGATAACAACGGTTGGATGGCGATGACGATGAATTGGACAGGAGAGAGATTGAAATTATTTTTTATTTAATTAATAAAATTTAATTATCACTTGAGTTTTGAAAATATAAACTCGTTCTCTTAAAAATTGAATTGGCCTAAACTTAAGACCTGATATGTGAACTTTTCCCAAAAAGTATCTTAAAATTAGGTATGAATGCCAAATTAACAAAGTAAGAGCTCAATTATTTAGATAGGGTATAATAAACTAATGGGCCATGGACCCCACGAGCCAAGATCCCCCAAAGCATCCATTTGATATTTGCAGTATCAGAGTGGTATATACAATCTAGATTCCTTGACAAATGGATACCACTAAAACAAATGTAAAAATACACATATAGATATAATAAATAAATGCACACACGAAGAATTGGTCTACGATGCTTGTAAGAAAATGATTAATGAATTTATATAGTGAGTGATGTGGGATGTGTGTAAAATCAAATAAACTAATGCACATGTAGCTACAGATGGCCAAATCAAGACATTTTCTCTTCATCCAACGTCATCTTAATCCAAACAAATTGAGAAAAATATAGACAACAAGGAGAAATACCAAAAAATTGCTATAAAAAGCAGGTAATTCTTTCGTGATCCATACAACGTCGCAGTTAATACAATTAAGAATTTTCTACATCTAAAATGACTTGCTAGGGATTGATAAGAGTCTAATCCAAAAACACAAATATGTAATGTACTGTATACAAGGCTTGAATAAGTACACTTATATGGTCTAGTAGACGAGCCTAGGTTGTCCATTGCTTCCTTGCCTGCTGTAACCGATCTTACTCGACTGAGGATGCTCTCAAGCTCTTTGTATGTTTCCCCAACACATCAAACAAGCGAACCCGTTGCATCTCTTTTGCTGAACCAGAGCAAGTTGAATTGTTAAATAAGTAATGATTAAAATGATAGCGTGTGACAGACATGGCTAACCTCTAGAGTAAACAATACAAGGACAAGGAAGAACTACAGAAAAGATACAACAGTACATAGCTGAGAGAACACTACGAAGCATATAAATGACTTCATAGATGAAATTTAAGCAAATATATAATTAACATATATTTGATCCAACAAAAGAGTGAACTACAAAGTGAACGGTATCTATATGCATATATAACTATAATAAATAAATAGTTTCCAACAGTCCAGAATGCAGAAAACATGTTGTAACACAAAGCTTGAGTGATGAGAAACCATTAATCAGAGATAATTCACAATATTATTCAACAAGAGAAAAAAACAGTAATAATTATACCAATCCTCATTAATATAAAAATGATGAGATTCCGTTCCCACCCATAATGCAAAAACACAGAGATTAAGAAAAAACGAAAGGGCTACATTTAATGAACTGATAATCCAAACCTCCAACACCTCCCTGAAATAGGAAAGAGATTTTGCCTGATGCATGATCTCATATTATTGCATTTGTTTGAGCATTGAGTTGCCTGTAGCCACAAATGCTCGCAGCCTAAAAAGGCTAATATAATAGGAGCATACTACATGTAATGAAGTGGATCTTCCACATTAGGTTAGCTCATTGCAAAATAAACTCTTTTAAGGGGGGAAAAAATGTAAACTTCTGCTGGGATAGGAGTTTTTAAGCTCCTACCAATAATGTAGTTGGGTTGGGGGGAGGGGCGGGATATTGGTTTTTGTCCCCTACCCATTTATCAATATAGAAATGAAGTACTTTTCTATCTTTTTCTGATTAGTTATTTCAAAATCTTGTTTCTCCTCCTCATCTTACAATGCAACCGCATGAGCAATAATACTCATTAATTCCAGCATAAAATATCTCAATGATTCAATGAATATATGAAGTAATGCAGAGGCCAATATCGAAAGAACTATTTTTTACACTACCGACTGCTATCAAAATGTAATAGTAGTACCTTGTCATGTACCTTGATCAGGCTACTTCAAGTCTTGTAATTGTGATGATGTTAGAGATTAATGAGAATGCTAAAGGTCTCAGGAAAATGCGTATTTCCTATTTTGAATTAATTTCTATAAATGAATGTCCGAGGATGAGAAAATCCATAGGATTCTCGGCTTGTGTCTGAAATCAATCTAAACTTCTTTTGAGAGTGTGACATATTTGCTAATTATAATTCCCAACCATTAATATATGATACCAATGGGACTCATTATGAAAGTCAAAATTTTTTGAAATGACGTTAAAAGGCAGAGACCAGTAATATCAACCAGCACCTAACCCATACAGTACTGGTTAGTTGACAGATTGAATAGCTCCATCAAAAGCTCCAAGCTAATGAATAAGAGACAAACTTAAAAAACGATCATCGCTGCTTGTTTATGTTCACACATTACTTTCAGTATAGTATCTTAACATTGCTCTACAATGGAAATCATGTACTCACAGTATGGTTTAGACAATACTACTACAATAACCGATTAATAAAAAGGAGAAAATGGAAAAACTGAACCTTCAATAACACATAATAATTCCAACAATGACATATTACACACACTTGAAACATGCTAGATGACTTCGCAGTGGTTCCAGGAGTCAACTTTGAACAGACACCGAAACCAATCCAAGCGATGGTTAATATCCATATTTAAGGGAAAAGTAAAATGATTAATTAACAAGCAATAACTTAGCATCAAAGCACAAAAACATATGAAACATTTTCCCGGATATTTATAGAACAGCATACAATAAATGCTCTCAAAATATGAAATGAGAGTCTGCATGACAGAATCTATTTATTCATTTAACATTTGACACTTGACACATATATATAAACATTCAAGAAACCTGAAAGAGGGTGGAGGGTGCAACTGCTTGTTACCTTCCTCCAAGGAAAGCAGAATTGACCTTTTCTCCAGCTCAACAGCATGCCTGCTGAGCTCAACTGAAGAAAGTGATCGAAGCACTATCCAATTTAAATGAGAAAATCGGTTAAAAAATATATAATAAAAAAAAAATTCAAAACCTAATTTATTAGAACTAAAAGTCATACTTTGAACATAATCATCTTGACCTGATTGATCCACAATTGTTAATAAATTCTGCAATTGACAATATCGCTCTCCCCAGTGCTTAACATTCACGCTCTTTGGATTGTTTAACAAAGAATTGGCAGAATTAACATGAACATAGCTAATATTTGTTGGAGATGAGATATTATTTGACTTTCCATGAGAAGGACAGAGACAATGTTTTACAGACCAGCCTGATGCTGAAACCGTCAGAATTGATGGAGACTTTGAGATAAAGGTTGCAGGCTCCTTCATCTCGGCATTTTGTTGAGTTGTTCCACCCTGGTCATTAGATTTTCTTCCATGTGGACAGTCAGCATCATTTTGATTGCCACAAGAACTTGTTTTACCTAATTCTGTTTCAGCTTTTCTACGAACATAGACAATATGGCCATTCCCAGATGTACTTTTGGGAGATTGGTGATCAGGCAATGTTGGCAAACACTGGGGCATGGGTTTTTCAGTGTCAGAAATCTCAGCTTGTTCACCAGTAGGTCGGCTTTCCATCATAAATAAAGGGTCTCCAATGGATTTTGATTCCACCATTGTATTATAATTCTGTGGGTCCAGAAACGATTTTTCTTTGCAGCTACTGGCACTGATTTGCTAATCATAATTGAGCACAAAAATTTCAACATCATAAATTCATACCTCTCTATACATAGAATCTTTTGTGCTGAACTACCTAAAATTACTCATTCTTTAAGACTAAATCTTCATCTAAACTCGAAATGCACTTACTAATATCAAAACAAAAGTTTCCATGTAAGTGAAAATTCATGTTACTGAGAAAAGAGAGAACAACCAGAGACAAAGGATGAAAGTTTAAACTGTAATCTCTGCGTAGGTTCCTTCAATATTCAGTTGTTTTAATTGTAATTTTTATCTTGTCTCTGTGTGTGTGTGTGCGCGCGCCAGGGGCATGGTTATTAGTGTAAGAATCTCTTGAAACTTGATCAACCAAGAGAGTGGTGTAGTATTTGGCAAGTTTCAAAACAATAACTCAGGTAATGTTCCCAATAACAAGTCTCAAAGATATAAGAAGATTGCAGTAAGTTGCCAGCCAACCTACAATTAAATCCTTGATATCATTTCCTTGGGCAGTCAATACAAGTTACACATTTCGTCAAACCCCAAGTATAGTGAAGACTTGGCAAGAATCAGCCAGGGCATATGCATTGAAGGAAACTGTGGTAAAATGAGAATAATTATTGTGTATTATTCAGTCAGAAAACAGAGGCCTTTATAGGCTAGTACAAACCTAGGTCAACTAGCTAAAATGGAAACAAATAATTTACAGATCCTACATAGTCTGCATCTGTGAATGCCTCAAGTACTAGTCCTGAGTTTCTTCCGTACATAATTTCTTTTCCTGGATTACCTTTTAGGTAGTGCAACACTCGATAGACTGCTTGTAAGTGCACTTCTTTAGGGTAATGAATGAACTGACCAATGACAAGTGGCATATGCTATATCCGGTCGTATATGTGAGAGGTAGATAAGTCTTCCTATCAATCTTTGGTATCTAGCTTGGTCAATGATAGTGTCTTCACTAGCTTCTCCCAATTTGTTGTTATGATCAAACGATGTGTCTGCAGGTTTGCATGCCAATTTTCATGTTTCTCTCAAAATATCAACCACGTACTTCTGTAGCGAAATAAAAATACCCTTCCTTGAGTGTGCAACTTCAATTCCTAGGAAATATTTCAATCTTCCCAATTCTTTGATCTCGAATTTGTCTACCAACTTTTGCCTTAGAATTTGTTTCTCATGGTCATCATTCCCTATCACCACTATGTCATCAACATATGCTAAAAGGGCCGTAACTCCCCCAAGTGTTTAATGAATAGTGTGTGATCTCCTTGACCTTGTTTGTACCCATTAGATAGCAATACCTCGTGGATCTTCCAAACCAGGCTCTTGTCGACTGTCTAAGGCCAAAAAATGCAGTTTTTAGCTCGCACACTTTGTTGTTTTCTAATTTTACTTGTGATCACCTCGACTAATCCCACAGGATTCTGAGGTTTACGGCTGGGTACTCTTCTCAGTGGCCCTGAGGAGACTCAAACTGGTGACAAATGGGGAGCAAACTCAAAGCCTAATCAATTGAACAACCCCTCAAGGTTAGATCTCCCCTTCCAAATCACCATGAAGAAAAGCATTTTTCACATCAAATTATTGCAGATCCCAATTATTGTCAACTGCCAATAACTGTAATATCTTTACCATATTCATCTTAGCAATGGGAGAAAAAGTTTCTTAATAATCCACTCTATAGGTTCGAGTGTACCCCTTACCTACCAATCTAGTTTTATACCTCTCAAGAGGCCCATCAGCCTTAATACTTCACCGTGAACACCCACTTGCATCCCACATTCTTCCCTTTCAGCAAATCAACTAGCTCCCATGTCTTGTTTTTCTCTAAGGCTTCCATCTCTGTTCTCATTGCATTCTTCCACTTTTCAGTAGACAATGCCTTAGATAAGGTGTAGAGAATGGGAATAATGGTTAGGTTTACGAGGAAACTCTTAGGATGGAGAAAATTTATCAAACGACACAAACTTAGCTATCGGGTAAAGTGGATGCTTGGTACATTCTCTAGTTCCTTTTCTAACAATAATAATAAAGTAGGTCATGATCTGACTGCAAGTCGTTGCCCATTAACAGCAAGTTGGATCAGCCCATGCCTTGCCCAATATGCCACAATCTGACTCTACCAAACTGAAGCATTCTTCCCACGATTTTCCTTACTCCGAATCCCAAAGTGTGCACCATCCACACACCATCCCGCAATTTCCTGACATGAGTACAAGGAGTCTCAAGCCATTACGCATGTCAACCTTCAAGGGGCTGACACTAACCCATCTTCTCGCCCAGGTTCGGGCTCGAACATTGGCTCATGCTCTGGTTCCCCTTCAGGTGCAACCCCAAAGCGGTACTCAAAATACATGAGCCAATATGCCACAAATCTCACGCAGAATGTGTCATACTCTATTTCCACATTAGGTGACACTAGAGCATCTATGTATATGCTATGAGCTACCACTGCATAGTCGCTTCGAAAAGTCGAGAGTAAGTGATGGATCGACCGGCAATTACAGGTCACGTAGCCATGTTGTATGGCCCGATCACATGCGATATTCAGCTGCTCTACGTGTTGGGCAATGGTCCAATCAAGTCTAGGCCTGAAGCGGTCGCAATCTCTAATGGCTTGTTCTGCGTTACTGGGTACATTTCTACGAATTGGTGCCACGTCCTAAACCAATTATGCAAAGTC
>CAIGRE010301357.1:0-10296 GCA_903798275.1 Fraxinus angustifolia subsp. syriaca
TTTTTTTTATTCTTTAGTTCCATGGATCATCATTCTGCGATGATAGTAAGAAGACGACGAAATGCATCTTGGAGATTGATTTGTGTTATTTCTTGAAGATTTATGCTTGTCATTATCCTTTCTGGGCACAAATTTCAGTTCCATCAGATAAACCGGACTCATATGATTTCTTGACTGGCTTCCAGCCACGAACTTTGGGTACTTTAATTTAGGAGCTCACGGTTTGATTTCAATTGGCTAAGGCGCGTTCTTGAGTTGCACTTTAAATGAGTTGGCTCTTGATTTTGATTAACGCTCATTGGACATGCTTAAGAATAGGGATAAAGGGATAAGGTGACGTGACAGGGAGAGAATGGGTAACGCAACATATAATAATTGGGTATTGTGTTTTTAATTTTTTAAAAATGTACAATCAAATATCGACACATGTCATCCTTATTTTTAGCCCCTGTTTGAGCTACATTATTTTTCACATTTTCATTCTTCTACTCATTTTCAACCCCACATTCTTCAATAAAATAATATTTTTCATCACATCAATAATTTTTCCTTCATTTTCAACCACATATTCATCATCACATCAACAGTACTCACAAAATGTGCACCAAACAAGCTTTTAGTTTGTTTGTGTAGCATGATTCCGGTGTTAGAAACCGAAGTTGTCCGATGTGCAACTTAAAAGTTGGACTAGTAATGTGGTACAATTTGAAACGTAGTACCATACCCAAAGTTCATGAAACAATTAACTCAATCGTATTCCCAACTGATTTACATCATTCATTCGCTTTTTAAACCAGCTGGTAAAAGTTGGCTCAACCATAAATTCTTTTTCCCAATTTTCTTGAATTCTCTTTCTGATAAATTCCCAACCCATACTAGCGTTACTGGGTTTCTTCATGTATAATTAGAAAGATATAAACTTGTAAATTGAGATGGCGGGAGGATATAGGGCGGAAGATGATTACGATTACTTGTTCAAACTCGTTTTGATTGGCGATTCTGGTGTTGGAAAATCGAATTTACTTTCTAGATTCACGCGCAACGAGTTCAGTTTGGAGTCAAAGTCTACGATCGGCGTTGAGTTCGCCACCCGAAGCATTAGTGTAGAAGATAAGATCGTTAAAGCCCAGATTTGGGACACCGCTGGCCAAGAACGGTACTATAGTTTATTGCTCGCTGATTTTACTTTTACTTTTTTTTTTTCTGTAATTTAAACTTTTTTATTGTTGTGTCTGTTATATTATTATTGGAATTCGAATTATTTGCTCTTGTTTGTAAAGAAATTGAGAAATTAGGGTTTATTAGTGGTGGGGTTCAAATTAATGAGGAAAAGTTTAGGCCATGTTTGGTACAAGGGAAAGTAGAAGACAGACAAATAAATAACTATGGAGGATATTTTGTATTTTGGGAGGTTATGAATGAACTTCAATTTTTTGGGCAATCAGAAAGAAGTTTTGGGACAGGCTTAAGGACTATGGTTAGATTGTTGTGGCAAGTAAAGCGCCTTCTCTGAGGCTTTAATAGTTGGACTATGTTTTGAGGCTCAAATGAATATGTCTATGTTTTCTGCAGTTTTCATTGCATAAGAGCAAGGATGAAACTGCGATATTGAAATCGAGTGATATGATTCAGGATAAATGTGTGTGGTTTTGTAGCCCTTGAAAGCTTTTTCAATTACATACAAATTGCTCCATCTTTCTTGGCGTGAATTCATTATACGAGGCAAGAATAGGGAGTTAAATGTTTCGTTACTCACTGAACTTATACTTCCGTCACGCTTTACTCACTAAATTTTAAAATGCTTTCACTGAACTTTACTTATTGAATTCAACTATTCAAAAATTGGAACTTTTGAAGTATAAAATACGTTACACCAAAACGACGCCCTTCTTTCCTCTTGAATTACCTTGTGACGACTCTAAAAATTATATTTTGTTAGTATTAATTAATATTATTGAATCTAAATCGAAATTACATATCTTGTTTGAGATATAATTTTTTATTTTCTTGATTTATTTTCTCGACGTAAAGGAAGACTATGATCTAAATTAAGATTTATGTCAATTTGAAGTTAGTATTCTATTTTTCCCTTGAACATAGCTTTTGACGACTAGAGAAATTATATCTTCTTGACCAATATCAATATTTTCGTCTTAACTTGAGAGTCTCATTATGTAGTTGATATTTATTTTATTTTTTTAGATCGAATTTTACGTAAAATCAACTTTACTTGAAAATATTATGAAGTTTAGTGACCACTCGAAAAGTTCAATGAGTAAATCGTGACACAGGTATAAGTTCAGTGACTAATGAAACATGTTAAGTGTGATGGAATGCAACATGTTAAAGCTTAACGACCACTCGAAAGTATTTTAGAGTTTAGTGAGTAAAGCATGACGGAGGTATAAGTTAAGTGATCATTTGAAAGTATTTTAAAGTTCAATGTGTAAAACGTGACGTAAGTATAAGTTATCGATGAACCTTTTAACTCCGAGAATAGGTGTGCAGAACTGAATATGCGCTCTCATTTATGTCTGTTGTTTGTTTATATCGCATGTTTAAGTTCTTAATTCTCAATTTTCCATTTGTCTTAAGATACCGTGCAATCACAAGTGCATACTACCGGGGGGCAGTTGGTGCTTTGCTTGTTTATGATGTCACTCGACATGTCACATTTGAGAATGTTGAAAGATGGTTGAAAGAGCTCCGAGATCACACAGACCAGAATATTGTGATAATGCTTGTGGGCAACAAGGCTGATTTACGTCATCTACGTGCTGTCTCCACAGAGGATGGTAAGGCTTTTGCCGAGAGAGAGAATACATACTTTATGGAGACATCTGCACTCGAGTCTCTGAATGTCGGGAATGCTTTTACGGAAGTACTCACCCAAATATACCATGTGGTTAGTCGGAAGGCACTTGATATTGGAGACGACCCTGCTGCCCTGCCCAAAGGGCAAACCATAGACGTTGGGACCAAGGATGACGTTTCAGCAGTGAAGAAGGTTGGTTGTTGCTCAGTCTAATCACGAGACTCATGGATCAGTGGGCATTGCGTTCTCCTTGAAATCCATGAATCCATGAACCGGTTCAACGGTGCTAGTTCTTTTTGTTGTCACTATACTTGCAGTGATTATCCTCGAGCTAGAGCAACTCAGTTTTGGAGTTAAGAGATGTGTTGTTACAGTACTTTTCTCTCTCTCTCTCTCAATCTGTATTGTTCCATTTGTGTACTCTGATCTTCTGTTGTAATATAGTGCAGTTTGCATGATCTCTGGATTGAAATTCTTCAAAATGGTGATTTTCAATGTTTCTTATAATTGATGAATGAGTTGTTACAATCAGACATTCCCAAGCGTGCTGATAGATATTGAATCATATTGCATCATAGCACAAGTTGCATTTTTCAGTTCCTTAATCCTTTCATCAACTTATCAATGGTGCATTTTATCTTCGTAATCTTGAATGCTTAAAGAACCTTTTGTCCAGGATTTCGAAACTAAAAGAAACTACCTGCTAGAAATACTAAATTGGACTTGTTCCGGAAATCCTGTGTATACAATCTGAGGTAGCATCAGTTTTTCACAACAGACGACCCAATATTGAAAACCTTTGGGGGAAAAAACACAAAATCCCTCAAGCATTCGGCAGATTAAATCAACTACAAGTAAATCGAGGGTTTTATGCAGAATTCAACAAACAAATGAGAAAACCTGTACACTTTGCAAGAGACAGACACAAAGGCTAGCAACTGTTTTAGGACACGTTGACTGCTACTCTATGCCTGAAAGCATTTACATAAATACATAACCAAAAAGTTTGTACTACGCATATTTGTAAAATGACAGAAGGCTCAATTTGTTAAACTGGTCTTTCAACTGCCATGGCCCCCCTTTATTTACATATCCTTCCTGTCAATTACCAATGCTGTTGATTTGCATATGGGACAAGTATTTTTCACGAGCAGCCACTTCTTTATGCAATCTCCATGGCATTCGTGTCCACAATCCAAGATTCCAATATTTTCTTGATCCTCATAATCAATCTACATAAGAGTAAGATTGAACAAACATCAATGTAAAGGTTTGTTTCATTTTTTTTGTGAATGGTATAAAGGTTTGTTTCATACAATATCCAATTTTAACAACGGAAGCAGCTATCCATAGTAGTGTGAGCAAAAGAGGCACTTTTTGGTTAGCATATAAAAATCGGGTCAAGAGCAACTTTAATTACTCGACTTATAGCATTGTTTCACTTTGGCCATTGACCTTTTTTTGTTTCCAAGTTAGTCGCCGAAAACTTTTGTTTCAATTTAAGCACTGTGTCCACCACTGCCAGCTGAATTAACGGAAATGTGAAATGCTGATGTGGCATGAAAAAATTGTTGGTGCTTCATTTATATCGTCGAATTAGGCAAAACCACGTCTTGTTGAACAAATCTTGCTTTCTCTCTTTCTTTTTTACTTTATAAAAGTCCATCTGGAACATTTATGCCAAACTACATGATAAAAATAATGGACTAACAAATTTTTCATACCACATCATCGTTTTTCTTAATCACAACACATTAGTGTTTAATTCAAGAGGTCAAAATGCCTAAACTGAAACAAAAACAAAAGTTAAATGACTAGCTAAAACAAAATAAAAGTTGGTGACCCAAGTGAAAAAACAATGTAAGTTGGGTGAATTAGCCCCTGGTTGAGCCCCATTTTTTTAAAAACTCACTTTTCCCCAAACTCATTTTCAATCACACATTCTCCCAATAAAATAATTTTACTCGTAAACTAAAAACTTTTCCTTACTTTTTAAAAACACATTCTCCCAAAAAAAAAATTACTATCACAAAATCTATTCTCCCAAAAAATGGGACTCAAAACAAACCCTTAATTGTGGTTTTGATCCAAAAAAATAAATAAATCTGTAAGCCTCCTGCTTCCATCGTGTTGTATAGGGTGGGCGATAGAGGGAGAGGGAGGATATGTGAAATAGAAGAGATTGAAACATCTGCAATTTATGTATCAAACAATATATTGTTACACTTGTACCACTTTTAATTTATCCCAAGATTAGTTCCATAATGATAGATTATTGACACAACTAAACAATAAACATGATCTAACATCATTTTAGTTCCATCTCATAAAATAAAATAATACCTGGCATATGACACATAAATTGACTTTCTGATCCACGCATGCTGCCTCTTCAATATTGGAACAAGCTGCCGATGAAGTGAAAGTTCTTGTTCTCAAATTATTTTGAATGGCTACTTCAGACAATCCAGTGCCAACACTACCAATCTGATCACCCAGTGCAAGAAGCTCCTGTCAAAGAAAACATAAGTTTAAAAGAATTGTCACAGGTCACATGAGGCTTAAAAATATTGTTTGTCACCAAACTTATATGTTATATCACTTTGGTCATCAATCTTTTTTTGGTCCAAATTCGTCAATGAATTTCGTTTTTGCCTTAGTTTCAGCACTCTACTAGCAAAAGTAATGGATTTGCCAACTTGTATGACATCACTGATGATGCAGCTTAAAAGATCCACTAATGCATTGGTTTCATTCTCCAAATTGTCAAGATGCTTATATTTTACTAATCTGTGCTTCATAAATGCATTTATTTTTTTAGAAAGAAGCATTTTTGCCAATTTAAACAACATTAATGCATTAATGGACTATTTACACCAAGTTATTATTTCTATCATACAAGTGACAGGTAGAAGGAATGCATAAATTGTTCAATGATTAATTTAGAACAAAAAGATAAAAGAAAACTGGTGATAAAAGTGAAACGATGCTATAGAATTCAGTAACTTAAAAAAAGTGTCTTTACCCTCATACAACCATACACCACATGGTCGCACAGCTGAGGAAAACCATTTTCAAAAGCTGCTCTAAAATCTTACAAATAAATCACATCAGATCAATATAACCTCCTCAGTTACCTCGTACGACATGTGATCTATATCCAGACGCATATCCCAGTGCTGATCTATAGAATCTCCTGCTTCATTATAGCCAGGAATCTCTAGCATGGCAACTCCCTAAAAATGTCCGTCCATTACAAACAAGAAGAAAAATTACTGTTAAGTTTCTTGTTCATCAAACGCATCAATGTAAAACATAGTCATCAACCAAATTAGCCAGTTATGACAAAGCTAAAAGGTATTTAAATGAAACAGAACTTCATACAGGCCAACGCTAAAACTAAAATAACAATGAAAACGTTACATCTTCTGGCAGAAACCTAAAGTGAGGAAGGTTGGGGAGCCTTGCATTTGAATCTAGTAAGAGTTCCCTTCTATGAGGTTCGTACAACCGAAAGCCTGTTTGCAAAACAGGTGCTACAAATGTAGGCCCAGCATCTGCAACACCCTGGAGAGCATTGACGCTGCTATTTGAAGAACTGATTGTCGATGTTCTACTTGAAGATGTAGCCACTTGAGATGGAAAGCTATAATTATATCTTCCGACCCCTTGCATAGGTGGAGGTGGATGATGAAGATGGGGTTGGCTCTGAGCAATGGGAGAATGAAGAAAACCACTAGAACTTCTGTTAATGGCTGTCATTTGATAACCTTGGACGCCAATATTCCCAGCTTCAACATAAGGTCCATTCACATTTGCTGAGATAACAAGGATTAGAGAAGGAGGTGAGGAATCGCAAAGAGAAAATCATCAGAACAGAAACCAGAAATTCAAAAACAAATGATGGCAACGAAAGCCCAGAATAATTTATAAAAATAAAAAATGCACATTTACCGGGTACATAGGGTGAATTGAGAGCCTGGTTCCAACAAGTGCCGTTATCACCACAGTTAAAATGCATGTTCAACCAAGGATTGCAGAGAAACTGCACTGATTGAGCGACGTGATTTCCTTGAAAATGATTAGGGTTATGTGCCAGAGCAGATTCAGGTCTATTACTCAAACTTCTATGAGATCCACTTTCAACCATTGATGTAGGGTCATCACCGGCATACTCAGGTGGCAGAAAAGAAGCAGGAATGGATTCAGTCGGCCTTGAAGTCACAGGAGAAACAAAAGAACTAAGGCCCACTAAAGCATTATGATAATAGTAATTTCCAGGAAAACCTTCAGCATTCTTTCTCTTAAATGAGCCTCCGACTTCATCCACGTAAGGAATGATTCTTCTGTAGTTCTCTGTAGGAATACCGACAGTTCTGTGAGTGCTTGAGAGTGACAACTGATCATGCACCCCATGATTTACCGGAACAGGGAAATCCCTAAAACCAGATGGGGGTGCCACATGTGGATTATAATGACCTGATGGTGCGGCAACAGTTAAATCAAGATTGGAGGCCAGAGGCTGGTGGTGGACAGCATTGTACTGTGTCACCCCATAGAATAAAGCACCATCATGATGGTCTGGTATATGTTGATAATTAAAATTACAAGGGTTCCCTGGAGCAGGAACTATGGAATGAATATTAGGCTGGAGAAAGTTTGATGCAGTCCCATAAAAGACACAAGGATCAGGATGTAGATGACTGGGACCTTGCTGATTTGTTTGCAAATCACTCATATGACCTCTGAACTGTGTGTTCTGATGCATGTTGTACAAGATGTCTGTATCAGATGAAAATATATATAATTAATAATTGAACCCAGCCTAAAACTGTCACAGGAACAAAAGATAAATTTCAATTAAACTCACTGAACATGGCATAGAGAAGTCAGTGGGTCAGTTCATAATACGATTTATCAACACAGTCCTCCAGCGAAACGTTAAAACACAATCTTACTTCGGCTCATTATGATACAGCATAGAGATTATCTGATTCCGACTCACCATTGTAACCAACAGAAACATGGTATAAGGTAAAGCAAACTGAAACCATGAGACGAGTCCTTCACTTCAGGAGAACTCCATGAGTTCATAATCTTATGAGAGTTCACTTCTTAGAAAAATAATATTATTCACCTGGAATAACTGATGAATTGCAAGTATAAAATTATGCAATATCTTTATAATAGTTGACTAGAAATTAGAGATCCATGAAACAAATAAAATTGCAAATTTTGACAGGTGTCCGAAACTTGCAGCAACACAATAATACGACAGAACAGGTAAAACACAGAATTATTAAGTGAAATTAAAGCTCATCAATGTAAAAATAAAATTACGACATTTTTGTCTACACGCCTTTGCTCACTAGTGAAGTTGCAAGAATACTCTTGAACAATTAAACAACTTATCGATATAGAGTAACTATATCAATAAGTTTCAAGAATCTAGAAGCAGGACATCAAAACAAATGTCTTGCAAAAACAAGTGTCTTGCAAAATTGATACTGGTCGACCTAATAACCTTCCTGGCCGACAGAATCATATAATCATGACTCTGTATATATACACATTTCGACCAATTCAATCTTTCTGAAATGTACTCAAATGGAAAAGAGCTTAAATGATTCGAGAACACTTCAATCAAACCAAGTAAAACGGAAATTTTAGGAATTTCCAACATTAGATTATATCTCTCTGATGGATTACGTCAAGTAAAAGTGCAGATTTTAATAGCACACAGCAAATTGTTTACCGGTCATACATACCAGAAGGCATTCAAGTTTTCATCGGAGGGGAAAAGAAAAAATGAATATTATAACTCAAGTTTAGTATTTTTCTTTTCCAGCAATCAAATAAGGAAGTAAATAAACCCTACATACCCAAATAACAATAAATTCTTTTCCCCCAGTAATTTCACAGTGGAAACCGTGCAATTGATGATTATGAAGCCCAAATCAACCATTAATTAAAACACAAAGACGAATTCACCTTTTTATCATCAAAAAGTTCCAGGCTTTCCCACGCTTCCACCTTTAATAATTACCAGCGATAAATTCCAATAAATTACTAGTAACTCCTGCAAAAAAATAAACAAAAAAAAAAAAGGAGTGAAACCCTAATCTTCAGAAATTCATTAAAAATTTAAAAAGTGATCAATGGTCAGACAACCTACAACCCAACAAAAACCAACCAAGATTATGTCTTCAAAAGATAAATGCAGGCATTACACGTATAAATATTTTCATATTAAATATTAGAACCCCGAGAATAACAATAAAACAAAAAGAAAAACTGAAATAAGAATAAAATTTGATAATTGATTAAAAACTTAAAATAATTACACAATTGAAAGACGATCAGAGGAAGAAATCTAGTGATCTGGAAGGAAAGGTAGGGAAAAATATTTTCCCATATTTAGAGATAGAAATTTTCATGGAAGATTACCTGTTATTCTTGTAATGCATTATAATTGCGTGTTTATTATAATTTAACTGTTGCTTTTTCTTTTTTAACGGTCACGATTGTATCTGAAATTTCCGGATCTACGCAAGGAAAGTTGAGGTTTTGGGTTTTTTTTTTTTTTTCTTTTCAATACTATTTATTGGTCAAATTTCAAAGTTGAAATATGGTTGATTTTACATTTATTTCCCCTTAAAAACAGATACATGTGATTTTCGAATTTAACGTGAACTTTAAATATTATCACAGAATTTCACATTTCATTTAACTTATCATATATTACATATACCAATATTATGTTACCACTTATACCAGATAGTATTATTCATTAACTAAGGACATGTTTAATGTAAATTTTTTTAGAATATATTTTGTGTAAATTTAGTTTTTTGGGAAACGTATAGTTAAAATGTAGGGAAAATAATGTGAGTCCACTTGTAAAATTATTTTACTGAAAGAATGTGTGGTTGAAAATGAATCGATAAAATTAATTTTTTTAAAAATCTATACCAAACATAGACTTATTACTCCAGTGTAAGAGAACAACAAAAAATAATATCCAAAATATTTATATTATAATTAATAAGAAGACCGAGAACGATACGAATGACCACTTAGCCCCCGTTTGTTTCTCATTTTTCATCTATAAAAATGAAAAATATGATCGTTATCCATCACATCAAGTTATCAATTTTGAATTTTTATCTATTGTGTGGAATCCTATAACAGCATTATTTTTTCATTCTCATTCTACAATAAATACTATTGACTTGCAATTTATATTATAAGTGAATAGTAAGAAAGCAATTTTATTGTTTGGACGGTATTTTGATCATCGTCGCAATTTACATTTAGGCTCTGTTTGATACTACATTTTTTTTTATGGATTCCAACTTTTGTAGTGTTTGATAGGCCAAAATTTTCCCGGAAAAATGTTTTCCAACTTTCCAAAATTTTCACATTTTTTAAGAAAATAAATTCTTAATATTTTGGTTGATAAATATTTTCCAGGTTTTTTT
>CAIGRE010301379.1:0-13819 GCA_903798275.1 Fraxinus angustifolia subsp. syriaca
GTAACCCCAATCCTATTGTCATCCACACACGATGACGCGCTAGTGCTGAAAATTTAAAAGGAGGATCAACCAATTTACCACAGCAGACCTGTCTGAGTTCGTAATTATCGAGAGTTGCGAATTTACTGCCTTAGGCCGCAATTTATGGCCTAAAGTAATTCAGTAAATGTGTTGTACAGTCACGATTAAGGCCTAAAGTAATTCAGTAAATGTGTTGTACAGTCACGACCTCGAATCTATATTAATCGCCAAAGACCAGAGTCGTTCAATATTTTTTGCAAAACTTGAAACATTAAAGTCACAATATTAGCACGTTCAGGTGGTTAAAATAAACGAACAGCTCAAAAATTTTGGTCGGAAAACACCGCCGCCAGAGAGGACACGCACTACCGCCGAAAAATCACAACCACCACCATTGGTGCGCCTCGACCTGCTGGAAATGGTAATTTGAGAAAACAGCCTCGATTTTTACGAGGAATCGCGTCTGTGCGATTCTGGAGGCACTCCCCACCGTCGATTTTCATCAAATTTTGCAACACCCAGCAGCTCCGCCACCTACAGAGCTCGTATGTGGACCTTATTCTACCGGGTAGTGCTCGAGTTGGCCGAAGTTTAAAGAGACAGTGGCGAAAATTTTGAGAAAACCACGAGCGTGCCGGGAGCGCCGCTCCTCTCTGTCTCTCTTCGATTTTCAACAAATTTCACCTCACCAATGAAGCTATGATGCCATATGTGAAGAAGAAATCACCACCAGTGCATTAAGGAATACCGAGTTCAGTCTCGATCGATCACCACAGTTACCAAACTACCACAAACAAACACCTTCTCCTCTAATCGATTGCTCTTCTTCTCTAGCCCACAAAGAGCTTGACAAGGTGTAAATGATCAAGGCCTAAAGTATATAAATCCACAAAGGAAGAAAATGAAACAAATCACTCAAAGGAAAGCACAAAGCCAAAAAGGAGAAATCTATTTTTCTTTAACAAGATGTGCCTCAATCACGTTCACACACGTTCTATTGGTAATGGGTAGGATATAAATAGATTAGGTTTAGGTATAGTCTATTAGGTTACAAGATAGACCCAATAAGAGAATCTAACACCTTAAAAGAGCCATCCGAGTTATTTGGGTTGGGCCATGAGCAACTCTAATTCAATTAGCCTGCTTCGAATGACCCAAGTGGGTTATGTGGAAAATTCAAGTAACTGTGGTATCGTTATTCAGTCAATAGGCCAAAGCCAATTGGATAAAACAAACGAGACTTTCATCATCGCCTAGGGAAGTCGTTTGACAATAAATTGCTTAACAGTATTATTGTTTGCGGCCCCATGGAAGAGACCAATTGGTGTCTCTTCCTTTCGGTATCAAGTCATACAGCCGCATGGTTCTTTCGGCTGGCCTTCGTCTTCTCTTGTCTCTAATACATTGATTCAAGTGTTTTCCAGTCTCGACCCCAACATGAAATTTGCCTTTTTTTTGTGTAGAACATGACATCGCCCATCATTGCTTGAACAAGTAATTCCATTGCATCTTTTACTTATTTTGCCCGTGCTCGAGTCATCGATTCTTCGTTAACTATCAATGGGTCTTTCCCCGGGCTTGTTATCGCTTCAATGGCACTTGAATCATATCACTATGTCAAATGGAAACTCCCAATTAGCTATTGAAATGTTTATGAGGTTCGTCTTCCGTGTACACCTGGAAGTGTGCGATGTTCCGGCTACTCCAGTCAATGATTGCACCTGCAAAAAAAGGTCGGAGCTTTCTCCCCTATTGTACCTCCAGCATGAGAATTAGTTGGTGGTTTAGTAAAGTAGGGAGATAATGTAATGTAGGTTCAATAGTTCAAAAATCAAGAAGAAATACCTTTCTCAACTTGGGGTATTTATAGACACCCATTGTTACGTACGCATACGACAGTGAACAGTGCCACGTGTCCTATGTTTGCTTCCCCACTTCCCCCGAGTGGTCGGTAATGCCCACGTTCGCGGTTGAACGGTTCTTGTCCAGCTCATTGTCATTTGCATGGTTAACTGCAATGTTGAACTTATTGTGATAGTCGGCTTATATAAGCGTAGAGGGTCTCAAGGGGGGTCGATAGCCGCATAGAGATAAACGGTCTTATTGGGGCGACAACTTCATGGTGGTAGACTGAAGCGTATCTCGGAGAACGTTGGCCTTATTTACCCATGCGGTTAATTAACAATGTCATATTATATCACTAACCCCTTTGCCTCTTGCCGATGTCTATCCATAAGAGGCAGCTCTTCCACGTCGGCTAAACAACTCAGTATCGAAATTGAATTCCGTTTATCCAGAAATAACGGAGCTTTTAAATAGTCTCTGGAAACCCTAATTTAAGCAAGAAGACCAAAATAGACATCTACTAAATCAAAGCAACTAAAAACCAAAAAAACCAAAAATAATGCAAAAACTTTGACTACCTGATAACACGCCTTAAACTATAAATTTAAGGCTAGAAATGACGTCAATCGGGGTTACCTGAATTAAGACGGTATGGAGCGCTAAAAGACGTTTTCGAAAATATATTATAATAGAAAATCTAACGTCGGTGCAAAAAATTATGTATGTTTCTTCAGAACAGCTCTTTTTAGCCAAATGAATCGTACGTGTGCCCTTTGTTTTCAGTTTTGAGGGGAAATTTCCCCCCAAAAATTTCAAAATCTTTGAAATCCTCCACCATTCAAGGAGTTGTGGGGGCTCCCATTTTATTCTTCCACTTTTTGTCAACTCCACTCCACCTTTCTCATCTTCCCTTAAGGTAATTTCTCTCATCTCCTTTCTTCATTTCGTGTTTCATAATGTTTAAAACTTTCATTTCTTCATCTTCCGGTGAATATGAGAGTGAGGGGATGAGAGGGTCGGTCGACTAGCTTTGCTGGTCGACCAGTCCCATGGTTGGTCGCGAGTTGCTCGTCAATGGTGATTTCCCTTGTCAAATTCATTCCGAGTCAAAATTTTCAATTCATACGATTGAATTTTAAGATTTTCAACCGATTTTCCCAAAACTTCATATTAGGTCAATTAAATCTTTAGATCAAAATGTAGAAATTGAGCGGGATGTCGTGAGTAGGGGAGGTGCTTCATGAGGTTCCCAAGTGTCAGCTTATACAATGCATCATTTAAGTTAGAAAAGTCACTTAAGAAGTATGAACATATAGATAATTACATCTATAGAGCCCTTAGGCCTGATGAAACACTTACTGGGAGCGACCCCCATGAGGTCGCCGTCTATAAAGACTTCATGGATGGTGTTTTTCACTTTTCCATACATTCTTTCTTCATTTCATTATTCAATGAGTTCCACATTACCCCTAGCCAAATAAATCCCAATACGTGGAGGAAGACGCTTCATTTCCTGTATATCTGCTTTAGCAAGGAAATTTCTCTTTCAATGGATCTTTTTATGTGCGTTTTCGAAATGCACAAGCTAGCCCAATGCAATGCTTTTGTTTATTTCACTATTCGAGTTCCGTTTCGCTTCTCTAAGTGTAGGAATTCCAAAAGTGGGTGGAAATCTCGATTTTTCTTTGCTCGCCTTTTAACACCCACTAGAGGCATTCCCTAATCTGCCTTTTCAATAGTCAGGTTGAGGTCACTCCCCTTCTAAAAACAAAAATTCAAAAGTTGATTAAAATTCCACCTCTTGTACCTGGCTCGAGGTCGGTTTTGACCATGAGGAACATGTTGCTAGTCGGGATTGGTCGTCCTACTTGTAGGTTTTTATACCCTGATTGTATATGTTATCTTTGAGGGTATCTCTTATGTTGCTTTCTTTCTGTTGAGTTTAATTTAATCGATTACTTACTTACAGGTATGGACTTTCACTTGGATGAGATGCTGAGGTCCTTGCCCGAGCTGGGGAGCAATGAGGGATTTGCTCCTATCGATGGTAAGTTTTTGGCATGGTTTGCTTCTATTTTACATTTGGGTATCTCTTGACTTGTTATTATGTAAGCTTGATAGTTTCTATCTTATTTGTATAGAGATGGACTTCAATTTAGTGGAGACCATGGACTCCACGGGAGGTGATCATGAGAGTGAGGGTGATCGACTTCCCCGTTCCATTGAAAAGGAAGAAGACTAGCGATGGGGGAGCACAACGACGTACAGTCGAAGAGGCTCCTCAATGCTCAGACGATTCCGTTGAAGTTGTCCCACCACTCAAGGATATAGAAGGCAACCCGAGTTCTGTCAAGCCCAAGTGCGAGGGTTCCCATCTACCATATTTCAGATTCTCCCATTTTCAGAGATATACAGAGATGAAGTCGGTCAGGTCTTTAGTTGCGCCTAGTTTAGTCGATTGCTTGTCGGAGTACCGATGACATCGAGAGGGTTCTGGCAGTCCACACCCAGAGGTTAGATTTTTACTCTTTGTTTCCTCATCTGTCAATTAATTTTTTTTGGTATTTTCTCTAATTGTGTGGTCTCTTATCTTCTTCAGGTAGTAGCTCTTTAGGCTAGGCTTATCGAGTCAAGTTACCGTTTGCCGTCGAAGGTGAAGACCTTAGAGCAAGTAAACCAGACCTTTGTACAGGAAAAGATGGTTCTTGCTTAAAAGAAGAAGAAAGAGGCTCACCATTATGAGAAGAAGATTGATTCCTTGAGGAAGTCGCTTGAGGATTCAGAGTCTTGCTCTATGGAGCAGGAGACTGAGATAAAAAAAAATTGCATTTTACTTTGGCACGGGTTCCTGATGAGGTGGTTGGGAGATATAGGGCCTCTACGGAGTATACTAAGGATTTAAAGGCCTCGGTAGAGCTGTGTCTACTGGTTTTTCTAAGGCTCTGCACTCTTATGGGAGGAAGACGATGTCGGCGTCCATCAAATTGACCAAGGAGTGGATATCTACTAGGCATTCTTCCATCAATCCCACAAGCTTTGATAGATTCCTTGCAGGCACAAAGGCAAGGATGGCAGAGCCCCTAGCCCAAGACAGCACGAGGCAAGAGCAATGGGACCTTTCACTCAGGTTGGCCTAAACTTTAGTTGTGGGCCTTTAAGCATTTTCCACTATGTTTTTGCTAGCTGATTATTTATCACATCCTTCTGGTCTGGGATGTGGATAGACGCTTTTACTACCTTGTATGATTACTCGTTTATTGAACCTCATTTTGGTTTTTACCTTTCCCTCACCGTACTATTTTTTTAGCTTATCGTTACGTACCGAGCGATATTGATTACCAGGCTTCGTGATTTCCAGTCTTAACCATTTTTGGTTTTGACAGCTCACCATTACCCGTAGCGATTTTGAGCTAGTCAAGTTTTTGACTTTTTTGCTCACCCTTATACGTCGAATGATGTTGACTATCGGGCTTGGTGATTTTGAGCTTTAACCATTTTTTGTTTTGAAAGCTCACCACCAGCCACCCCAAGCGATTTTGAGCTAGTCAAGCTTTTGACTTTTTTGCTCATTGCTATACGTCGAGTGATGTTGATTGTCAGGCTTGGTGATTTTGAGTCTTAACCATTTTTTATTTTGAAAACTCACCACCAGCCAGTCCCTAGTGATTTTAAGGTTGTCAATTTTTTGACTATTTTGCTCACGGCTATACGTTGAGCGATGTTGATTGCTGGGCTTGGTGATTTTGAGCCTTAACCATTTTTGGTTTTGAAAATTCACCACCAGCCGACCCCTAGCAATTGAGCTAGTCAAGTTTTTGACTTTTTTGCTCACCGCTATATGTCGAGCGATGTTGATTGTCGGGCTTGGTGATTTTGAGCCACAACCATTTTTGGTTTTGAAAGCTCGTCACCAGTCAGCCCCTAGCGATTTTGAGCTAGTCAAGTTTTTGACTTTTTTGCTCACCGATTGTAGGCTTCACTTCGATTACTCAATAACTCATCGAAGAATTTAACTTGCCAAGATTTGGGGACTCAGTAGGCACACCGGGACATCCTAGCTAGGCTGGCCTTTCTTTAGCGTCTTCATCATCTATCGCCAATCAGGCTTTTCACTAAGCAATTTTCAATCAAGTGTGCTTGTAGCAGGCATTACATCATGAAAATCATAGCTACAATATTTACGAGTTGTCATTACATTAGAAAATAAAAACTACCTTAGCGACTATATTTACAGGCAAGTATCATGTCGCTCGAATTTTCTGCTCGTTTGTCTACTGATAGTACTTCTTGAGGTGCTCAATTCGCCCCCTTAGAGGCTCAAGGTCCAGCATCATTATTGATGGTTTGGTTGAATCTAGCCTTTTTGTGAATGGAACAGACCACATCTGTGCATGCATAGCTCTTTCTAGCGGAGTTTGAATCTCCCCCCGCTGCAATTCCTCCAACAATTACATTTATAACACCGACCATAGGCAGCGGTCGATCCTCGACCTTCTACTTGCCTCGATCATTCCTCGCATACTTAGTCAAAAAATCGCGCTTCAAAAGGCGCTCGATCTCCTCCTTCAAATGGATACACTCTTCTGTTTCGTGTCCGTGGTCTTTATGGAAATGGCAATACTTTCTCTTATCCCTCTTGTTGGCTGATGCTGCCATCAGCCTCGGCCATTCGAGCTTTTTCATGTCTCGAAATTTCATTAATATCTTGTCTCGTGGAATATTTAAAGGAGCGAAGGCTTTGACCTCCTCTCGTCTTTGCCTGACCGACAAATCATAAGTGTACCCCATGTTTATGCGTTCATTCTTCATCTTATCTTTGTCAACGGGTTTTCGCACGTCACCTAACTTTCGCTTTTGGCTTTCTATCTCCCATCCCTTTCTAAGATTTTTCGTGACCCTCTCTGTTTCCTCTACGTCAACATATTTGTCACCATTTTTCAAGAGGTCATGCATCGACTTTGAAAGGTTTTTGGAGAGTGACGTCTTGAAGGCCCAGTTTCGCATCCCATTCATTAATGCTGTTACTACTGCGGACATTTGAAGGTCCCTTATACCAAGCGTCGCCCGGCTGAACCTAGTCAAATACTCCTACAAAGATTCATCTTTCTCATGCACTACCTGTACCAATCCAATGGCCGTTTTTCGTTTCATTTTGTTACTCATGAAGTGTGCCATGAAACTCCTGAAAAGCTCGTCAAAAGTCTTTATAGACCTGTGTACAAGGGTAGCCACCCAGTCTCCTCTATCTTTCTTTACAAGTCTGTCACGGGTTGGGAGACATGTGGAACCACAAACCCTAAAGTCCCCATGTCTCCTGTTGTTGGCTAAGTAACATGTGGGGTAACCGTTTGCGCCACCTGGGGTGATTACTCATGTATTGCATCCGATGAATTCTATGGTGGGGCTACAATTTTCTATGTTTGACTCTGCAAAAGGGTTATCATGGCTACCACTGTGTTTCCAAGGCACTAAATTGGCTCTGCGTTACGTACTGCAGTGGTGGTGGCAGGTCGTGACCCCTTGCGGCAGATTTCGACTCCATCTCTACCACATTTCCGACCATACGTATTTCACTCCTAGTCCGTCTCCTTGATATAGATTTTTTGTTCAGTGATTTCCTATAGACGGCGCTAATGAAACCGTAGCAAGGTAGACCTCCGTGTTTAGCTTGACAAGTGTGGTGGTTCGACTGTTCCAGTCATTGGTTGCTACCTGCAAAATGAGATCGGGGCTTTCTCCCCCGCTGTACCTTTGGCGTGAGAATCAATAATCGGTTTGTAAGAGTAGGAAGATAGTATAATGCAAATTCACATAGTTCGGGTTTCAAGAAAACAAACATTTCTCACATTGGAGGTATTTACATATAGGCACATGTTGCTACGCGCGCGTTTAGCGGTTGCTGGTGTCACGTGTCCCACGTAAGCCTCCACACTTCTCCTACGTTTTGGTAGAATGACCCCCACACCTCAAGTGGTTGGTTGTACCCACGTTTGCCGTTGGGCAGTTCCTGTCTAGCATATTATCAATTATGTGATTGAGTGTGGCATTGGACCTATAGTGGTGGACGACTTGTGTGGACATAGAGGGTTTCATGGGGTAGATGGTCTCATGGTGGTAGACGGTTTCATGGTGGTAGACGTTTCATGGGGGTCGACGGCCTCTTAGTGGTAGACGGTCTCATAAGGGTTAACGACCTCATAGTGGTAGACGCCTTATGTTGATAGACGGTCTCATGAGGGTAGATGACATCATGGTGGTAGACAGACTCATGGTGGTAGACGCCTCACGAGGGCGGACGGCCTCATGGTGGTAGACGCCTCATGGAGGTAGACTGCCTCATGGGGGTCTACGGCCTCATAGCGGTAGACGACCTCCTGGTAGACGGTCTCATAGGGGTCAACAACCTCATAGGGGTAAACGACCTCGTGAGGGTAGACGGCCTCATGCGGGTCGACGCTTCATAGTGGTAGACAGCTTCTTGGTGGTAGACGGTCTTATAGTGGTAAACGACCTTATGGTGGTAGACGTCTCATGAGGGTAGATGGCCTCATGGGGATCGATGGCCTCATGGTGGTGCTCTACATGAAATGGATATCAAGTGGTTATCACCCCACTGAGCATGTTGAATAATTATTAATGTCATCATCTATCAGATCCTTAATCCAACAAAAGGAAGTCTTGAAATGAATCTCGACCGTGAGATGACTAGGGTAAACATAAAGTAAACTGCTAAGGCCACCACCGATCAAATGAAAGAATGGAATTGAATCCAAATTAACGTGTTGATGGAAATCAAACAACTGAAGAAACTTAAATGATCTCGAAGAATGATGGCTTCTTCACATTATAGAGGTGGACAAATTACTATCCTTCCATGAAGACCATGGGCATAACACGGAAATGTCAACAATTGAAAGATGAAATGGAATACTTGATAAAAAGGGGGGCTACCTCTTGAGATTTTTCAAATCAAATCGTGGAAAAGATGAAGTAGCAGAGAAGCAGCGTCACTATCCAAGAGAGAACGGGGTAATAAGCATAATATTTGGGGGAATAGCAATATGGTGAGACTTTAGTTTTGCAAGAAAAAACTATGCACAATCTAGTAGGTCATGTTCGATGGAAAGTCAAGGTGCGTATGGTCAAGGTATTTTTTTTTTTTTTTCAACGATGATGACTTGGTAAGTATCACTTGCCCCCATGATGATGCCCTTGTAAATGTGGGAGATATAGCAAACTTTGAAGTGTATTTGGCATTATCGTCAATGTATTTGTAATCATTATGTCTTAGGTTCAATCGATTTTAAATGTAAACACTTTTAATATGATTTATGCATTTTATTAATGACAAGTCTATTATTTAATTAAATTATTATTCTGATAAAATAAATTAATAGAGTTCTTAAATTCAATCTTAGTAACTTGTTAATCAACAAAAGTTATGATTGTGAAAAACAAATTACATCTTATTGAAATTTAAGTGAACACAAGTAATAACAAAATATAGATATTGTTATTGCGAACCGCTGTGTTGCATTTCTAACTTGTGAAGTGGGTAGCTGATCTTACAAGCTAACATGAAAGAGCTCATGATTCCACAGATATAATAAACCGATTAGATGAGCAAGAGTATGTACCTACACGGATAGGGGTAAAAACTCACTTGGGACGTGACAGTTACTTGATAACTATTGAGTACACACTAGCTCCACGTAAATCTATTAAGACCATTGTTTTCCTCGGAGATACAAATTCCTAATTACTAATAATGCTTACTAGTTGAGCTTGATGTCCATAATACCTATGCAGAAGCTAAGTAAAACGTTAACTCAGGGATGGCAAAAAACCGTGGAATACATTATGATCTCCATGTCTTAAAATTAGACTTTGTTGAATCATCCATGGATGGGATGTAACCTTTGAGTAGAACAAACCGGGCATGCTTTAAATGTAAAAAGGTCGACATGGAAGGTAATGTAGCTAGTGCTAGCTCTATTACTATAACTAAAGACAGAGTTGAGTTTGATATTAGCTACGTTCGGATTCTACGTGTTGTAGCAGCACACATGAATGCTGGATGCAATCCATAGAAATCCATTTATTAATTTATTTTATCAGGAAAGACGAACTCAAGTGAAAAGAAAAAATCAAATTCTCATTGGCAGGTACTGCAAATATAAAAATTAAAACGAAACAATCTAAGCCAAAACTTTGATCTCCGCTCATGTCAAAATGCACAAACAGAAACAGCGTTGTGGCCACTGTACAAAAATTCATGACTTTAAACACATCTGAATTGCAAGACCATATAACTGTGGGGTACATATACCAGGAGAATGGGAAGTCGTCCAAAACTTCGGAATGGAATCCCTTCAATTTGAGATCTCTTTTCATTTGGTGAAATTCAAGCTTCACTTAACATGGCGGTCACACAACTGGAACCTTTTTCCCATCCTCAATGAAGAAAATTGCAGCCTCCGGAACCTAAAAACCCAGAAAATAATTAGACTTTAGTTCATTCCACAATTGGACTAAATCCAAAAGAAAACATGCATTAAATATACCATAATTAAATAAATACATTAGAAAAAAATGCAGCTGGTACATATTTAGCCCTTGTTTGACATCCATTTTTTTGTATTCTCTCTTTTTTTTTTCCTCTTTCTTCATTTCAACCACAACACATTCTATCAATAAAATAATATTACACAAACCCAAAAATTCTCCTTACTTTTTAACCACACATTCTTCCATCAATCACTATTCCAAATCAAATTCTTTTCCAAAAGGGGTGTCAAACACAACCTTAGGTCTCCATATTAAGTCTTTGTTTGAGCCACATTTTTTGGAAAAAAAAAAAATGCATTCTTAAATAGTATCTTGGCCTATGTTAACCACATATTCTTCAATAAAATAATATTACATGAAAACACAAAACTTTTCCTTATTTTTTAACTCCACATTTCCCATCAATATACCATTCAAAAATGCTTTTTTTTTTAACCCATAAATTAATATAGGATACTGAACAGGTCCACTGAGCATCTGGATCTGAGTCTCAACATGTTCTCAGTTATAGGATTAAATAGCCGGTGAAGAATTATACTAAGCATTCTAAGCAACAAATTCTGGCATGTAATCCCAAACCAACTATAACTGATGTTATCAATGTGGAAGAAGACGACACGAAGTACTATGAAAAATTCTGACTTTGACATGGCTAATTCCTCAGAATATGATGGTCATGAAATAGCAGGACAACATGCTTTAAGCTTCATCAAGACTTACGTACAAAATGCATACCCATAAATAAACACCATTTATACATACAAACATACAAATGAATCACAGCTCTAGTAAAACCATGTGGAAATACAGACATGCACGCCATTTTATCATCAGTTACTGTTGGCATTTGTGGTTCAAAATGAAGGCGGCCAAATATAACCAGTCCTAGATATAATCATTTAGCATTTCCCATTAGGTTCCTCCACTCCTCCCTCAACAAAAAAATGATCCACTGCGGGTGTTGACAAGTTAAATTGATCTATTACAAGAGGCTGTGTTGAGACACTACCGGATGAAATTTAACATTTGTTTAGTAAGAACTTTATAAATAGGGTTACGTGTGGATAAAAAATGGTTTGACTTTTGACAAACGTTTATAAGCATGTTTATAAACACTTGCCAGACATATACTTGGTAGATTTATTGCAGAACACTTGGTGAGTATCAAATTTGGTAAAAGCACAATTATTTAAGCTAGATTGATATGATGATCTAAACAAGACAGTTAGCTTCAACACGGCAATACAGCAATAACAATATGCAGGTTGGCAAAAAAGGGACAGATAGAGCATATGTTTGACGTTGTTAATTAGCATTTGTTGCGCCTAAAACCCAAAAAAGATTCAAAACCCAAAAAAGATTCATCTCCTACAATATTTTTACTCCACTATCAGCTAAAGTTGCACAATACGTAAAGCAATAGCCTAACTTCTGCTCAGTGATCACTATTTAATTTGAAGAATGTAAGGCAAACAAAATGAAAAAGGAACATTAGACTAAAATTTGAAGAGACGAAGAAATGAGATCACATCAGGCCATGTATCTGTAATGAACTCCACAATGTCATAGGATATGTCTCCTTGAACATCAATTTGCTCNTGTAATGAACTCCACAATGTCATAGGATATGTCTCCTTGAACATCAATTTGCTCCTTCTCAGTTGGGCCCTGCCAGGAATAATCCAGTGGAAAAAGAAAATTTTATTACAACTTTGGCAATTATTAGAATCTAAAAGTTTTAAACCAGCAATACAGCACACCTTTGTGACAGAAGCTCCAGTAGCAAACTTCTTGCCAAGCTTCTTTGATGCATCACTCAGCTTAACCCCTGAGGATGAAACATAAGAAAACCTAGTCATGCTAACATTTGGGATGTGACGACTACATCAGAAACATAATATATGAAATTCAGAATCAGAAACAACATATTTCTTACCAAAAAGCTCTAGACCTTTCACAATGGTGATACATTTCCGCTTGTTTCGAGTCATCTTTTCAATAATAACTTCCTGCTTCTCCTGCAAAACAATTCATAATATATTTAGTGCTACCAGCTATTGTGCATATGGGTCAGCAATTGAAGAACACAATATTATCACAACATTATCACAATGAATGCTAAAGCGTGCTTATATATCATGATCTCAATTATTAATGAAAATCGAGAAAATGTTAACGTTTAACCAAAAGCTTGCAATTGGGTCTGTGCTTTATTACCCCCCACTTATTAAGGTAAAAGCATGTCTGATTGTCTTATTGGGACCTTGAAGCTCAGGAGCTGATCCATATTCTTCATATATCCTGCGGAAAAGGCGAAAACTAAATGTGGTGCTTCCACAACAACAATGGGCACTGGGCAGCTACTGGCCCACTAACCTTCGAGAAGAAACTTAGATGAACTTATCACCTAGGCATTGATTTTTTCATGTGACACTTGAATTTACCAACTTGATGGTGCTCCCTTCAATGCAATGGGCTGACAGTGCCCTATATTCAAGATCAACTCGAAAAACCACCATCTAGAAGCTTTCCCATGGCGTCTTAACACATCCAATGGCTCAGAATAAAGGCACGGATCAGGATACACTTGAATATAACAATTTGCCCATGCTTCTTTCAATGCACAGGTAGGACAGTCCCATCATAATCAAGCTCAGAGCGGAAATACCACCATCTAGAAGATTTCCCATTGGATAAGGACACATGTCCGTGGCTCAGAGTAAAGGCACAGACCAGCAAAGGTCTCTGGAAGCTTAGTAGAAAGCTAAACTCATAAATCCCAATGGATAACATCAAATGTTTGTTTCAAGTGAAACTTTTTCACAACTATAAATTACTAGCCTCTGAATTTCAAACTTCAATAAAAAAAATTTACTGAATAAAGAAATTGATATAAAGGAAATTGTAGTAGAAAAAACTTGAAGAATACTAGTTATTGACTAAAACAAGCAAGGCTGAAGCGAATAAGTTATTCCATTTCAATGTATTCAATCACATCACAGTTCTAAATATGACAAATGGCAGAATAGCACAAAACAATCGGTCAAACAGATATTTTATTCTTTCAATTGCATGTCTCGCACAATTTCGCGGTTGAGCATTAATAACTCATTGTGGCGAATAAGTAATTTTATTCTTTTAAAAAATATTCAGAACTATTGGATAATAAACTCTTTGGAAATTTTAAAAACCGCAATTAAAAATCACCCAAAACCAAACCCCTCATGAACTCCCAAGACCAGTACTATAGAAACAACATAACCAGTACCCAAAACTCCAAAGCAGGCCCTAAAGGTACAAAAACAGATTCTAAAGAAATATCACCTTCTTTTTAATCTTTCCACCGGGTAGACGTTTTACATCTTCCTCCTTAGGTTTAGAAGAA
>CAIGRE010301380.1:0-10976 GCA_903798275.1 Fraxinus angustifolia subsp. syriaca
TTTTCTCTATTTTTCATCACTTTAGTTGCATGTAATAAATAATATAGCCTAACTTACCTTATCGTACGATTTAATTTGATACAGAGTTTTATAAAAGGGATTAATTAGTCGGATAACATTATTTCGTGTAATACAATATACCAAACATACCAATTTTGTAAATATCCCTAAAAGATTAGTTAAATTATCAAAATGAAAAAGAATTGAAAGTAAATAACTAATATAAAACAAACTTATAAATTAGGTGACGTCTCGCGAAATCTTGCCAATGTCTTGTATGTCAAATTGGACCGTTAAAAGGGCCATTTCGAAATTTTAACATGAATAAATACGACGTCGTTGGGCTTTTCGCTTGTAATAATAAAAGGTACCTAATGAATTGCAACTTCCCCGTATGGTCGGTCGCTTGGGAATAAAGAAATTAAAAAAAAAATGACTATAAAATGCTCTCGACTCTGAACGCGGAATCACTTTTCCAATTTCCCTCCGATCAGTCAAATCACATCGGAGAGGATTCGAAGTCAAGCGCATTTCGCGTTTAATTTAGGTTTCTATTCTTTTTTATTTAAATTTGTTGAAATTGAGTTATCATTGTCAAGTATGGCGGACGAAGGTTGTTGGCCAGCGATGGATCTGCTACGATCGGAGCCGATGCAGTTGGTACAGTTGATTATTCCGTTTGAATCAGCGCATCGAACAATTTCCTATCTCGGTGATCTCGGCCTTTTTCAATTCAATGACGTATGCTATACATTCTCATATCTGAATCTCTCTACAAGCAATTCTGTGTACAAAGATTAATTCATAATGTATACACATACACCTATTAAGTTCATTTTGGAAATCTTATTCTTAATGATTTCGAATTCTCTGTTGTTCAATTTTGTTTTTACTAAGAATTGGCTAATTGTGGTCGATTCACTGATCTCTGTCGGGTTTTGGAGGATTAAAAAACTACCTTTTTTGGCATTTTTATATGACATGTTTTATGTATCATATTAGTTCAGTGTAATCAGATTTTTGTTTAAATTTTGAGGAATTTTCTGGGAATTGAAGATTTTCAAAATGTCGGAAAGTGTATTGATTAAATTAAGTTGCAACCTCTTGATTATGAGATTATTAAAAATAATTAGTAGGTTAATATATAAATGCTTAAGTTTGGAGGTATATGATTTTGCTAAGCACAAAATTTAAATAGGGACGGTAGTAGACTAAGCAAGCTCCTACTGAAACAAAGAAAGTTAATTGTCTCGATTTATTAATTGGGGACATTTTTCTGCGCTGATCTTGTGTTGATAATGAATTTAGTTTTTAATAAAGGTTTACCAATGTCGTTCTTCTGCTGTTCTTCCATGCATTCTTGGTCAACACATGTGATGAAACAATGCATTTTTCATTATTTTCCTGACCTTGTTTTATAAGATTCTGTAACATATATGATGGTTATTGACCGTATTTTTGTTGAGTTCTATGCTTAGGATTAGTTGTTGCACTGGCTGTGAATTCTTGTTCATTTACAAGCGATACATGTGATGCTCAACTTTTGTATATTAACTTATTTGTTTCTTTGCCAGCTAAATGCAGAAAAGAGCCCATTCCAGAGAACATACGCTACGCAGGTTTGTTTAGTCTCATCTTTCTCTTTGTGCATTCTAATGGTCAATTCTTTGAAAACTGTAAATTTTGTACAATTATTGATATTTTAATTTTGATGTGTCAGTATACCGTTCATCTTACTTTGAATTTAATGAAGTCTTGGCTGAATGTTTTACTGAGTTTCTTGCTTCCTCAGCACCTTCTTTACTTGTACTTATCCATACTTAAATAAAAATGCTAGACAAATTGTAGTAGGCACACATGTAGAGTCTTTCATTGCCAAAATATGGCTTATTTTAGAAGAGGATTATACTCAGTAATAGACTCGGCTGATCATTCATGGTGCAATCTCTTTAGTGACCACCACATCGGTCAATTTCGGAGCTCCAAATTTAAGTTTTTTCCTTTCTGAAAAGCTTCATTTGGGTAGTTGCTGGATGTGCAAGAATCTTTTAAGGAAGCTTCTTGTACTGCATGTTGTTCTTAACTAAAACCTGGTCCTTGGAGTTAAATCCTGCTACATTTTTTGTGTTATTTTGTGCTAATGTCCTCATGCTTTCAGTCAACTACGAGCTTTCATGCTACAGTTGATTGCTTCCCCTGTACCACATGTGGTCTTGTTTTAGCAAAAATGTAAGCATCCTCATAATTTGTCTTGTAACAGCTGATAAAATTGTCATGCTAGTATCTTGTTCTTGACGTTGTCATGATCAAAAGAGTGACATCGATCACTGTCTTCAAGTTCTAAGAAATATAGAATCTTTCGTCAACTCCAAACCTTTTATCTCAAGACTCCGATGTCTCTAGTTTAGAACATTTACCAATTCTGATTAAGACCTTGCCATAGGACATGCTACTTTTTAATTATATGTTCTATTTGTGCTAGTTAACGAGAAAAAAATCCACATTACTCTATGTAGATCAAAAGATGTGGGGAAATGGCCCGCAAGCTACGGTTTTTTCGCGATCAAATGATAAAGGAAGGTTTATCGCCCTCATCAAGGTCTTCAGCGGTCCCCTATGTCAATTTGGACGAATTGGAGGTTGTCTCAACTCTTTTCTTAAAAGGTTTTTCGTAGTATGTGATTTCTCATGTACAATATATATATGTATGTGCAACCGTGTGTGTGTATCCCTATTATTATGTAGTATATTCTTGTAATTTTTCTGTTCTTCATGCCGTGTATTCTTTTGGACTGATGAGAGAGTTTTACAATAAATATGCATATGGACAGGTGAAACTTGGAGAACTTGAAGTAGAGTTGGTTGAGATGAATGCAAACAATGAAAAGCTGCAACGATCATATAATGAACTTTTAGAATATAAGCTTGTTCTACAGAAAGTAATGTCAATCTTCTTCTTTAGCTTTCCAGTTATAAAGCTTACATTTATTCTGTGTGAACCTTTGTGCTTCTCAATTTGTGTAGTTGGATAACAGCTCTTACCAATTTCTAATATGAATAAATTTATGTATTTCTTGGTTCAGGCCAGTCAGTTTTTCCATTCAGCTCAAAGCAGTGCTGCAGCTCAGCACAAAGAATCTGAAGCACATATCCTTGGCGAGGGATCAGTCGATAGTCCCCTCTTACTTGAGCAAGTACTATTAAATGAATCATGATTATCTTTTCCACTCCAGTTGAAATTCTTCATTATATGTTTGTTTAATTATAGTGTTTATGATAATGGTAGGAAATGTCCACAGAACCCTTAAATCAAATGAAGCTGGGATTTGTCAGTGGACTTGTTGGTAGGGAAAAATCTGTGGCTTTTGAAAGAATTCTGTTTAGAGCAACCAGGGGAAATGTGTTTCTTAGACAAGTAGTAATGGAAGATCCAGTGATTGATCCGGTGTCAGGAGATAAGGTAATATTAGAAGTTCTTTCACTAATTCTGAATTTACACAATGATGGAACTATTGTTATCCTATCATGCATGCTTCTTTTGACAATAGAATTATCTAAGTTGAGAATCAATTATCTTCTTTTTGGTTTGTGTTGGCTTGTTGCTGGTTATTTTGCAACCTTGTTTGTTGCACAGTATATGTACTTTTGTTTACACTTCAGTTAGTTTCATCAATCAAATGCTCACTCTCTAATGCAAGGAAATGATAAATGACGACTTTCAGGTTGAAAAAAATGTTTTCGTTGTGTTCTATTCTGGAGAGAGAGCAAAGAGCAAAATATTGAAGATATGTGATGCATTTGGAGCAAATCGATATCCATTTACAGATGATCTGGGCAAACAATACCTGATGATAACAGAGGTATATGACGAAATCTTGATTATCTGAAAATGCCAGTCGTCAATCTTTGGCTACAATATCTTTGTTTTCCAGGCTGCACTTAAGAGTTAACAACAGTTCTACTGTAATGTTCCGTACTTCTTTATTTAGATAAATGAATACTATTGCTATCTTAAGATCTCTGTTCGGTTTGCAAATCATGTTTAACTTTTATTGTTTGTTAAATGCACAAGTTGTCATGTACAATTACAGATAATATTTTCTTATTACATTACGAATGTTGCTTTCTCTGAGATTAGTTTTGTTATGCTCCTAGGTTTTAGGGAAGCTTTCAGAATTGAAGGCCACTATTGATGTTGGACAACTGCACCGGGCCAATCTGTTGCAGACCATTGGTTATGAATTTGAGCAGTGGAACCTACTGGTTAGTGTCCATGGTTTCTTAAGCAGTTATAAAATCATCATTCATTGTACCCATCTCTCTCTCTCTCTCTCTCTCTCTCTCTCACACACACACGGAATTGATAAGTGTTATTTATGTGATAAATTAATATATAAACACTGAAATGAAACTCTTACAACTTGTACAGGTGAAGAAGGAAAAATCTATTTACCACACTTTAAATATGCTCAGTCTTGATGTGACCAAAAAGTGCCTAGTGGGAGAAGGCTGGTGTCCTGTCTTTGCGAGAGACCAAGTATAATCACCATTCTGTTTATTAATTTTCTGTTTGATGCCAATATGTGTTAGTCAAATTTTAGGGTTGTCATCTTTGAGCATGGTTTTGCAGATTCAAAATGTACTACAACGAGCAACTATGGATACCAGTTCACAAGTTGGAGCTATATTCCAAGTTTTGCAGACCAAGGAATCACCTCCAACTTACTTCCGTACAAACAAATTCACTTCTGCTATCCAAGAAATTGTTGATGCTTATGGGTGAGTAAAAGTGAATATCATTCAATGAGTGTGTAATAGACAGTGAGACATTAAATACATAAGAAACTAACGTTAAGAATTAAAAATATTCTATGCTTCTTCCTAGAAATTTATCAGACAAATGCACCGTTCTTAACTATTAGAGTCGGGGGCTAGGAGGACTTTTAAGAGAAAGGGAGAAAGATAAAAAAAAGGACAATATATTTATTATTGCCTAAATTGTTAAAAAGAAGGGTTCTAATTGGATAAAAACGTAAATATCTATGATCAAAATTGTCTTGGAGAATGCTTGTGTAGCCTTGACCTTAAGAGATTCAAGAAGATAACTTCTATGCCAATGGACTTATCCAAGGATTGAAAATAGGTGCTCAAACTTGTGTTATTTGTACTTGGTAGTTGGGTTTGGGTGTTGAGTGCATTATTCGTCTTAATGTCGGTTCTTTTCAAATCTAATCTAGGACGAGGACATGGAAAAATATTACAATTTTCATTCATTTATTATTATTATTATTATTATTATTGTGATGCAATGAGTTTCAAAGGTATTATAAACTGCTCAAAATGAGCAAAATAACATGGTTTCAAAATATAAACTGCTTCGAATGAGCATTCGACTCTACTTGAAATTGTTATGTTACAGCTTCTTAGTGATCAGTGTGAAATGTTGGAACCTTCCCCAACCCCCGTGGGTGTCCAATGCACTTGTCCATTGCATGCGTCTAAACTTAATGAGAATCACAAGGATGCTGCTTTTGACACTCTTCCTCTCTGAAACTAAAACATTGCACATTTATAGTGACTTCAGTGGTATTCTTGTCAATTCAAAGTTTCCTATGATTTACGAAATTGATTTCAATTACTACAGGGTGGCCAAGTATCAGGAAGCGAATCCTGGTGTTTTCACCATTATTACCTTCCCATTCCTATTTGCTGTTATGTTTGGAGATTGGGGCCATGGCATATGCTTGTTTCTAGCAACACTGTATTTCCTATTCCGGGAGAAGAAACTATCCAGACAGGTAATCACCTTGCTTATCCATATGTGTTTGGCTTATCTTTCATCTCTAGTTCAAACACTTGATGTCTGCCTCATCTTTTACACTATTCATGACTCGAACCATCTGTGAATGAAAATGTACTAAATAGCAAGATATACTTCTATTTACCCCTACCGACAGTGTCCTCCATTTGTTCAAGCAGGATCTAAAGTGTCCTTATTGATAGAATGCCTTTCAATGTGTTTATTAACCTATCCCGTGCCACGAAATAAAACATTAACTGGCACTGACAGTTTTTGGAAGAACTAATCCAAAATAATTACATGGAAAAAGCTCCTAGGGTCCTGTACTTCATTATTCATCTTCTGGTTACTTTTGCGATGGATTCCAATATCATATGTTTTCATGTTTGTTTTCTGTAAATGTTACGGAATATTTCTTTTGACAGGAAACAAAAGGATTTAAATTCAAATTATCTAGAATATTATTAAAACAGCTGCTTCATGTCATATTTATGTCTTTAGTATATTTTGAACCTTTTTTATTATTTCAATTTGATTCTGTCAAGAACAGAAGCTTGGGGATATTATGGAGATGACATTTGGTGGTCGTTACGTTATTATGATGATGGCACTGTTCTCAATATACACTGGACTTATATACAACGAATTCTTTTCTGTGCCATTTGAACTATTTGGAAGCTCCGCTTATGGTTGCAGAGATTCAACCTGCAGGTATTGAATTAGTACTTCAAATTTGTTACATCACCTTTCCTCGTTCAGTACAATTCTCAAAATCATCACTTTATCGTAGGGATGCTTATACAGTGGGATTAATTAAGGTTCGTGACACCTATCCATTTGGTGTTGATCCCAAGTGGCATGGTTCTCGCAGTGAATTGCCGTTCCTCAACTCTTTGAAGATGAAAATGTCAATTCTCTTGGGCGTCGCCCAGATGAATCTTGGGATCGTCCTGAGTCATTATAATGCAAAGTTTTTTGGAAATGACTTGAATATATGGTAAGGTTTAGATTGTGTTGTTGAACTTTTTCATGTAAGCAGATGTTACTCAGTTCGCACAATTGCTTACTACATTTGTTGTGAGGAAAAATTTCTGTTCCCGAATGTGTTTTTTAATATCTAATATGATCATTATCAAGTGATCCACTTAGTGTCTTTACTGCACTACTTCAGGTATCAATTTGTTCCCCAGATGATATTTTTGAACAGCTTGTTTGGCTACCTTTCACTTCTCATAATTGTTAAGTGGTGCACCGGTTCTCAAGCTGATCTGTACCATGTAATGATATACATGTTCCTTAGCCCAACTGATGATTTAGGAGAGAACCAGCTTTTTTTTGGCCAGAGGTTCCTCCAGGTTAGATAATTTGTTTTTCTGTATTAATTGAAGACTATTTGTGCTTATCATGTTATACTTTATGTATTCTCAGCATTTTGCCCTACCCTTTGGCAGATTGTGTTACTATTACTGGCACTAGTTGCCGTACCATGGATGCTGTTTCCAAAGCCATTTCTTTTGAAGAAGCAACACGAGGAAGTATGTTTAGAATTTAGAGTATGTTTGGCTAAGCTTAAAAGGTTCAAGCATAAGTAAATAAGTTCGTTCTAGAAGAAATACATTTTTATTGGTCAAAGATTGAAAAGTAAGTTACTGTTTGCTACTAACTTAAACACTAAGAAAAAGTAACATGTCCAAACATGTTTGGAACAAAAAGTGACTTAAAAATAACAATTTTAAGCTTCGCCAAACTGCTGACTTAAATTGCACTTATTAGTCATCCTTTTAAAATATTGCATCACTTCCTTATCAATTACCATTTGATGCTCTTACAGAGACATCGAGGTCAATCCTATGCACCACTCCAGTACACAGATGGTAACTCATTTGAATTAGAGATTGACCATGGTTCACATGGACACGAGGAATTTGAGTTCAGCGAAGTTTTTGTGCATCAACTTATACATACCATAGAGTTTGTTCTTGGAGCGGTTTCTAATACAGCTTCATATCTACGGTTGTGGGCCCTTAGGTCTGTATCTAACAATTGCAAATTCTCTTCTGTGCCTACCATGCTAAATGCTGGTGCTGATATACTTGTGTGCATACGTTATATTTTCTTTTATTTCTTAGGTTCGTTTGGTGGATTTTTGTCCTACAACCCTTGCTTCTTAATAAAATGGGGCAAAATATTTGGATATACAAAATCATAATTTAGATTCATTAGCATTGTATTAGGAAGAATCTTGTGAGAACTGCGGCTCCTACACTATTATAATCAGTCTCATTTCAACAATCTGTTGGATGTGCCGTATAAACGATGATTAAGCTGCTAATGAAGAGAGTGCAAAGAATTCGTCTTGATTATCTAAAAGTGAAAAAATCATTAAAAAATATTTAAATGTCTGGATAGAAACTTGATATCCTTGGGACAAAATTAAAAGAAATTGGTTTTCCTGTTGGTTTTATATGAACTTGGAGCCAGGAAATCCTTCCTCTCCAAGTGATCTTTTCCAATTTTTGTAATCTTTACATTTATTTCTCTGTGAGATGATCTTTCTTCAAATAATCTTCTGTTCAGTCAACAAATATTTGATGTTTTATCTTGTCGATGGGTCTACTTGAAGCTGTACCTTTTTGCTCAATAGCTTTTACCCTCTCTCCCTTGCAATAACTACTTGTAGAGCTGCACAAAGTATTCACAATTATGGCTGGATTTCTTTAATCAGTGTCTGTTGTTCCCTTAATGTACATTTTATCTGTTTCTTTCCATCTTCATTGGTTTTCTTTCGATCTTATGCAGCCTTGCACATTCGGAATTATCTAGTGTATTTTACGAGAAGGTTTTACTTCTTGCATGGGGGTAAGTGTTTGTTCCCTTCTCTTGGTTTGCCTTGCTCGACAAAATTGAGACTTTTAGAAAAAAAAAACAAAAAAATTATTGCAACTTCACTGAATTTGCTAATCAAGTGTTAGGTAAAGTTAATTCGGCTTTGCCCATGCATGTACATCACAACTTATAGATGCATGTACATCACAACTTATAGATTTGTTTACCAACGGATGATTTGACGAAATTTGAATGGGTCAAAATCTCATCAACCAAATAAAAAAGTACTTCTTCACTTTTTTTTTTTTTTTGACACTTCATCAATCTTAAAAGATTATGTAAATGAAGATGTTCAACAAGTATTTTCTAATTGAATTAGAGGGGGTATCATACAATATTCAGAAAGAATAAAAAGCTAAGATCTTGTTTAATATATTGTGAAGTATGGAACAGCACTGAAGTGCATTTTGTGGCGTCAATGCAGGTTCAACAACGTCATTATCCTCATCATCGGCATAGTTGTATTTATATTTGCAACTGTTGGCGTGCTTCTCGTGATGGAAACGCTGAGTGCTTTCCTGCACGCCTTGCGGCTTCATTGGGTCGAGTTTCAGAACAAGTTTTACCAGGGAGATGGTTACAAATTTTCCCCATTCTCATTTGCGCTGATTAGTGAGGATGAACAGTAAACATCTGGAAATCAGTTGTTTAAACCGAAAACTTGAACACATTTTGGTTTCGTTGAAGTTTGGAAATTTGATTCTTTCACACGGGTCGAGGTTATAGGATTTGCTGTATATGAACATTTACACAAGTTTGGGAGAGATGATTTTCCTCTCCAAAGCACCCTCTTTAGGTCGCCGATGGTCATCCTTTGATATTGGCTATTACTTCAAATATTCTCTTATAATATATTTTCACCGTTTATTGTTTTAAGAACACTATAATGTGCAAAATCGTACTTTTGGGCAGGTATCTGCAATTTATTTTATTTTAGTGGAAAACAATCAGGATAATCTTGTTCTTGCTCTCGTTGGAGTTCACTAGCCTCAAGCACAACCAAAATTTAGGTGGTCCAGGATGGCGACATACCGGGGCAATCGGGCTTAGGGATGGCAATAAAACCCGATACCCGTGGAGTCCCGCCTCAAGGCGAGGATTACTCGCCTAATCGGGTACACGAGGCGGGGATGGAGCGAGGGTCATTACCCTGAAGCGGGTACGGGAAACATAGTCCCCACCCAGCCCCGATGTTGCTACATCCCGCTTTAACCTGGTATAAGTACGAGGTAAGGTAATAAAAATACTCGACAGGACGGGAGTGAAATTGGTCAACTCGTCCCATACTCGTCTCGTTGTCATCCCTAACCAGGCCGTCTTGGCAATTTTTAGTTTGGGCACCTGACTGCAATAGTGTTATTATTGTTTTATAGTTTCATGTCATCACAACAAATTAGTAACATTGGGATTTTATTAGCCAATATTGTTCCCATGAACGAGCAAAAGACACCCTCGATTTCTTGATATTATGAAAATAAAAAATTCTAAACCTGATTACTCTAGTTTTATGTAATAAAAGAGCTTTAACATGTATGAAATTTTTTTTATCTTGGAAATGGTTTATTTTGACATCTATAATTAACTAGAACAATCCTACTACATGTAAAAGAAAAATTGCCCGACTGTATTACTGGAGGACAGGTGGCGCACCCTGACAATCTCCCTTGCAAAAGGGTCTTAATTTTAACAAGGATAATGTTTTATGACAATTCTTCAAATAAATTTCTATAAAATGATAATTGTACATATGCCATTCTAGAAATTATTATCATTGTATCAATAATCCTGACATATAAATATAAGGCTTTGATTATTATTATCATACGCATAAGTTTATATTGACTTTTATTATCTCTTCTTTCTCTATTTTCACAGTACGTTATTAGCACGATAACTTAATTTTTCAAAATCTAGTGAATGTAATAATTTTTTTATTATTTTTTATTTTTTTTATAAGTATAATCATCTATCACATGTACCAAAATTAATTTGGTGACATGGATTTTTTTTCGTCAATTCACGTATCCAATTCATGTATGTAATTGGTTTATTAATTGTGCAAAAATCATAATTATTCATGCATTCAATTCATAAATTCACGAATCTTTAGACTGACTCTATTCATAAACTAATAAATCAAATTCTTGCAAATAATTATACATGTCCGTTTATTTGGTTTTCTTTTTAGTAGTAGAAAAGCTGACCAACTTTTATGAGAAAACAATGTAGTCGAATTAATCACTTTATGGCCCTATTCAATTAGGTCAATTCATGGTTTACTAATATCAAT
>CAIGRE010301381.1:0-15133 GCA_903798275.1 Fraxinus angustifolia subsp. syriaca
TTTTTTTTGTTGAAATCTTTTACATATATGAGTATCTATTTGTTATTTACTAATAATTTTAAGTTATAAATATATAATATTTTAACAATCATACTACAAGTAGATAATTTTTTATCTAATGTGTTACCGAACTGACAAGTGGAGGCCTTCTATTGGGAGGGGCGCCTGTGGGTCCAAGCGCCCCCTTGATAGGGGACCACCACTTGTCAATTCAGTAAATAATTAGGTAGAAAATTATGTAAAACAAGACTAATTCATATTTTATTGTAAATGAAAAATGTCTATGTTAGAGTGTCCTATGAGTGTCGATATTGATGTGTGTCAGATACAGACACGTTACCCTAGTTGAAGCATTCGTGCTATAAATGTTAATTGTGGTTCATCATTAATAAGCTATGATATATTGAAACAATTTATAAAAGAGTCTGAAATTGGGAATGAGTTTTAACCCTCCGCCCAAACAGACAAAGGTATGAAAAATTTTAGTTGCACCAACTTTTACTATTCTGTTCTCTTATAATAATAATTTTATTTTGGTGTCAATGCAGTTATCAGCAGGAGGCATTGGAAAAAAGCACTAATGGAAAACACCATTGTATTCGTGGAGACTAGTAGTGATGGCAAAAAACACCCGCCTTGCCTCCAACGAGCTGGCGAGGCGGGGATCGTTGCCCCATCTCGTGTCATGGGGCCCGCTCCGAGCCCATCCTGTGAAGAATAAAAAAAGAATTAACTACAAATTACAAAAATAAAATAAAATTAGTTAACTGAAATTTTTTGAAAAAAATGCAAGAAATGAGGTAGGCCTGCGCCCGACGGGGTGTGAGACTGGCGGGGTGGGCCCCCCGCCCCACTACCATCTCTAAAGACTGGTTCTGGAAAGACCCTAATTGCAATCATGCTCCTTCGTAGCTATCCCCACCCCCTCTGAAAGCCTACACCCTTCATTGGTACTTTTTTTTTTTTTTTCCTACTGTTATTTTGGTAACCCAAATATGTGATTATGTACCTTTACTTTACAGATGTCATGCAATGGTTTTCATGTGATTTATTTATGTGGTAAATGGCCTTCCAAATTCTAACCATTATTATTCTGCTCTCCTCTATACAACTGGTGCAGAATGCTCCATATTTGTGCAAAAAAAACTCCAGAACTCTTATCTACACTAATGTAACTACTCGAATAATTAATCTTTTTTCTACCATGTTGTCATCTTATTGTTTAGATTGTAGTTTAATTTGATTAGGTAAAAGAGTCTCCATGTCTATGGGAGAACCATTATTCAGCAACTACATCGTGGAAGCCTTGTGATGCAGAATTTTTGGCTTGTCCCTTTTGTAATCTAACATTTTCATTTCTGGAACTCGAGAGGTATACTTCTGTAATCAATATTGTAATTTATGTACCTCTTCTACCACTTACAGAGTCGTGAAATGTACAAGACATAATTGGAGAGTCAAGGTGAGGCTTCATTTCAACTTCTCATTTTGATTATATAACATCGATTATTTTTCCATGCTTTTAAATTTTATTTGGTGGTTCATATGTTTAACTCAAAAAGTGTGGAGCTCGACTCTCACATTGCACAAGTATCTTGATAAATTTTTTCAAGAATTCTGTGTCCAACATATGTGCTTTACAATGCTCTATCCTTGTTCATTTCACATATAGCAAGTCTAAAAAAATTGCCAATAAAGATTTTTTTCATACATGTTGGATAGTCAATTTGATAATTTAAAATTGTGACATGACTGTAAAATTATGACTGTTGTATAAATTTTTAGCTTTTTCTCGGAGCTAATTTCATTTTCTTAATGTAATAGGTTAATAAGCACCAAGAACTCGAGGATAGTTGGATCTTCTATGCTATTTCTATTAGTGGTGTCAAAGAAAATGCTTTCTTGATTTCTTTGTGCTCTTAAGTTGCTTTGAAACTGTATTTTATTGGTGAAATCATATGAAAATTTACCTCGTCAAATTAAGTTTATTTTGTTGTTCTCATTCAATTTAAATATTTCTCGTCAATCGTTAAAACTCACCACACTAATATTACCTTAAAAATAACACAGCATGGGTAGACGACTAGTTGACTGATGAAAGTTAATTACAGTCAAAATTCATATTGTAATGGTAAAAGAAAAATATGATGTCTATCTATTCTTCCTGAAGAGCAAATTGTCTCTTCAACAAATATTCCAGTAAATTTGATTTATTTCCCCTGCTGTATGGACTTGGCTGGATGACCATTATGCATTTGATGTGATTAGCTGATGCGAACCCACATAACAATTGAAACTACGATATCTATGATAGGTTAGATCAAATTTAAGAAATTCAAGAATCAACATTTGAAAAGCTCGACTTAATAAATTATTGACTCAAAGAACTAAGCTAATCACCAATAATATCTAGACCCCGTGATCACAAAGTTTATGACATTACTTAAATTGTTGAACGCCATAAGAACTTAATTTTTGATAAGTTCGGAATTAATTTAGAAGAACGAGTTGAAAGGAATATACTTCGCAATAATATTTTTCAAATTGTGTATTTTTTACAATAAAAAGAATAATCCTATTTATATGAAATCCATAAAACCTAGTTCAAAACAAAATTACTCCTAAAAGATATCAAAAAGATACCTAAAATAGTTATAACTAAAATAGAAGTTTAGGTGAAATTTGGAAAAAAAAAAATATATGTCTAGAAATGTACTATGCGGTCGCATGGACCAAGTAATGGCCTTCAACTTGATTTCAGTATAGAGACATGAGGCCGTATGCCGAAACACATATAGGTCTTCAATTCAGCTTCATTGTCCGTTACTCAAACCAAATTTATCCATCTTGCTTCTTCTTCCAAACCTACCATGAAACTTGTTTCTTTACTTGTTGTGAACGATATTTCGTCCATTGTAGCTTAAGCAAGCAATCACATAACTACATTGACCTTCTTTGCTCGTGATCTTGTCATTGATCCTTCATCCACAATCAACGGATTCTTGCTCTCGCTAGCTCTCGTACCATGAATCTCATCACTAACAAACACAAAATTTTGATGCATACATTAGCATTAGAGAAAAATAGTGGAAACCGTCGTCATTACAAATTGTATTCAATGTTTAATTCTCATGTCCTAACTAAAGCATTCTCCTTTGAAAACAAGTCAAAATTTTTCAAAGAGACGTGCTTTAGATCACATTCTTAAATTGTACATGTAAACTATAAAATGTATTAAGTGTAATATATTGGACAAAAGAATGACACAGATTTGCGAGTGACAGTTACATGTAACATACTAAAAATGAAGCTCGCAAATTGTTTGTAAACGATTGTTCAATTATTTGCATCACCAATAAATGGAAGAATGGTGAAGAAACTGTGGCTCAAGAAGGGAGAGTTTATTATGGAGAAATTACGTTGGGGAAACTGTGATCAAATTCTTCATCTATTCTGGAAAGATCACATCATAGATGAGCGAGATTTTGTTTTAAAAATGAATTCTTAAAGTATGATAATTATGATTTTTTTCTCCTTATTATTAATGGTAGGTCCATGGAAAGTGTTATGTTTATCGAATAACTCAATTCACATTTTGTACACAATTAGTCATTATCAGCAAGTATAAAAATCAGTAGTGGGATTCCAATATCTTCACTACGGATTTTGATGGTCTACTAATCCATTTGTTTCTTTGTGTGTGGGGTACATATTTTAATGGCTAGTTGTGGTGGAAAAATAGGGATTTTCTTTTTTGGTAACATGGGTTCCCTGTGACACCTATCTAGTATTAGGTGATACCCTTTTGGTCTTTGTTCAAGCATTCAAAAAGAAAATGACAAGGGAAGGGAAGGGTTTTCAAAGATACAAGATCATAGATACGTGAGAGTGACATAACTGAAATGATTTGTTGAGGACGATTTAAAGATCATATTCGATACAACCTTCATTTTTACGTAGGTTAATTTATTGGAGCCGTGTTGAACTTGAATTTGACTTAATTAGAAATGATGAATCTATTCAGATTAGACAATTGGACTCATCTTTATATCTCTAGTCGATACAAGTATTGTGTTCGACTTACTAGCACTTTCTACAACCATTGGATCTCGAAATATACACGTGCAACGAAAGCCGAAGAATATTTTCTCGTAGGGTTAATGGCATGAAATTCGGATGATAGTGCTATCCTCAGAGATCAAACACCAAGTTATTTTGAATAATGTCATGTTTATTGCTTATTGGCTTCATGGGTTGGGCAACTATTTTCTACCTTCCATGACATCACAAGTCACACTCACACATGATGTTATTGATGACAAGTCTTAAGGATTCTCTAGTTGAACTTCAAATATTCGAACAAAATACATAACCAAATACAAACGGAGCCGGCTCAGGTATTAGACAAGTTAGGCGGTCGCTTAAGGTTCATAGTTACCAGAGGCTCAGAACTTTTAAAATCTACATCGTTGTACCTTTTTTTTTCTTATGAAAATTTTTGTCTTCTGTACTAAATAATATTAAAAAATAACGACGATGAATAATTTTGCTAATAATATTAAAACATTTATGGTTTAAAAAATTAATTATCAAATAAAATTTATGAGTAAAAGTATAAAAATTAAATACTAACCAATAATTATGTCGGAAACAAAATAGAAGTTAAGCACTAAAATCAATTTTCTCCCTAAAAATTGAGTCTATTCAAAAGCAATCAATTCCTTACTATTAAAATAACATTACTTACTTATAAGTAAAAAAAAATGAACTTACCAAAACATTTTTAAAAAGTATAATTTACTTAAATATATAACTGGTTAAGTTACTCTTAATTGTAACCAATTCACAAAAGTTTGAAAAAAAAAATAATTGGAACCATAAATGAGATAATATACAAAACAAAATTTACATAGCCCTTTCCAACCAATTCTACCATGGTCAATAAATATGTCAATGCCGTTCAACATATTCAATGGTGGCTTACAAAGAGACAACAAGGTTGAATCCCATATTGTAACAACAAATTAAATTTTATTCTTAAAATATCGATTGACTATATAAATATGTCAACCCAAAACGGACAGTACACAAGCTAATGGTTTGAGTATAGAGATCGGATTGTTACAAAAAAATCACGAAGAAGGAGAAAATGTACGCAAAATTTAAGAAATATGAATTTCGGTTCAAACAAGTAGTACTCCTTAGGCATGTCATTATAGAGGTAGATCCAAGCAAAGTGGAGGCAATTTTGAGTTGGTCTAGACCAACTAGTGTAGGGGAAAATCGAAGTTTTTTGGGTTTAGCCGGATATTACAAGAGGTTCATCGAAGGGTTCTAAAAAATATCTGGACCATTGACACAATTAATTTGTAAGGGTGCAAGATTTAACTAGACCGAAAAATTGTGAACGCAGCCTTGAAGAGTTGATGAAGAGATTGGTTAACGCACCAGTGTTGACCATACCAGAAAAGGCAGAAGGTTTTGTAATCTATAATGATGCATCTATGCATTGCTTGGGATGTTTTTGATGCAACAAGGCAAGATGATAGCCGATGCATGTAGAAAATTGAAATCATATGGGCCTCTAATCACGACTTCGAGTTAGCTGCAATTATTTGTACCCTAAAAATTTGGAGATTCTACTTATACGGGAGCAAATGTGACATTTATATAGACCACAAAAGCCTCAAGTATATTTTCACTCAAAAAATAGTTAAACACGAGACAAAGAAGATGGCTTGAACTAGCGAATGATTATTACTATGAGATCCACTATCACCCAGGCAAAGCAAATGTGGTAGTTGTTGCCTTGAGCAGGAAGATGATGGGTCAAGTGGCGATGTTGACCGCACAAAAGCCTTTATTGAAGGAGTTCGAGAGATTAATTCTCGAGATTGTCAGAGCTAAACCTGGTACCATAGCTCGGATGACTGTATTATCGATCTGACCAACACTCAATGACATGATTAAGAGATATTAGAAAGGTGACCAGATCTTGGAATTTAGTAAAGTTGAGGTAGAAACGAGAAAATGAAAAGATTTTACCGTATCTGATGATAAAGTACTGTATCATCAATGACGATTATGCATGCTAAACTTTGAGGAACTAAAGAAGGAATATCAGACGAGCCTAGCCCTACTCTATATTTAGTGCATCCAGGAGGTACCAAGATGTATCGGGACCTAAACTGGTATTTTGGTAGAGAGGAATGAAGAAGGATATTTTCTAGTACGTTGAAAGGTGTTTGATATGCCAGCAAGTGAAGGCCGAACACCAATGACTGTCAGGGTTGCTGCAGCCATTAGATGTTCTAGAATGGAAATGGGAACATGTGACGATGGACTTTGTTGTAGGTTTGTCGAATTCAGTAAAAGGTCATGAGGCCATTTGGGTTATCATTGACATATTAACCAAGTGTTCATTTCTTACTAGTCCGCATGACGTTTTTCTATGGATCATTTTGCAAAGTTGTATATTAAGGAAGTGGTAAAGTTGCACGGTGTACCAATTTCAATTATATCAGACAGAGACCCAAGATTCACATCGAACTTTTGGAAGAGTTTACATCGAGCTTTAAGAACTAAATTAAACTTTAGTACAACTTTCCACCCTTAAACAAATGGTCAATCTATTCGGATGATTCAAATATTAGATGATATATTTCGATCGTGTGTTTTAGAGTTTGGTGGGAAAAACATCTACCTTTAATTGAGTTTGCTGATAATAAGCGTTATCACACCTCTATCGATATAGCACCTTATAAAGTATTGTATGGGAGGAAATGTAGATCGTTGTTCATTGGGATGAGGTTGGCGAGCGTAAAATTTTGGGTCCAGAGATTATTGAACAGATTGTGCGGGCTATTGAGAAAATCTGTAACACTATTAAAATAGATCAAGACAGACGTAAAAACTATGTAGGTAAGAGGGAAATGACATGAAATTTCTCGAAGGTGACAAAGTATTCCTCAAAATGGTACCTATGAAGGGAGTATTATGTTTCAGTAAGAAGGGAAAGTTGCGATCAAGATTCATTGGGCCATTCGAAATCTTGAGACGCGTTGGAAGTATAGCATATCAGTTGGCCTTACCCCCTGAACTCTCAGCAATACATGACGTATTTCATGTGTTCATGCTCAGAAAGTACGTCCCTGATCCGAGCCATGTAATGAATCATCAATCAATTGAGTTACAATGTGGAATGAGTTATGGAGAAGTACCAGTTGAAATTATCAATCGGAAATCCCAAGCACTTCGAAACAAGGTGATCCCTTTAGTAAAAGTCCGTTGGCGTAATCATTCAGTTGAAGAAGTTAATTGGGAGCGAAAAGTGGAAATGCGAGTCAAGTTGTAATGACTCGAGTCTCTATACTAAAGCCGTTATTTTACGTACTGTCCGTTTTGGGTAAGCCTATGCCCACTTACCCCCTCAGTGAAGTGTCCAATTGGTACCATAATTCAACTTAAATCTTTTATTAAGTAAATGTCTTGAGTTCGAATCTTGGAAGACACGATAGAAATTTGTGAAAGGATAAGTAGCCACAAGCCCACCCAAAGCTATGACGACTCAAACCCTTAACGATCCAAGTGCCATTAAATCATAAAGTAAAACTAATTTAGAGAGTATTCAACACAATTATAAAAATTATTAAAGCACTTATCAAAATTCAATAATGTAACGAGTTTAATAAATTAACTTAAAGCGAGCAATATCTTAAAATATTTAAAATCAAATGAAATATCAATAGTTTGACAACATAATAATTTTATTATTGAAACTTTTGCCACCAAAAAGCTATCTCCGCGCCAACTGCCTTGAATCGTCAATTATTTGAAAGTGGATGTATAAAGGAGTGAGAATAATTCTCAATAAGTGTGTGTGGATAATGAATTCACTTATGTATTTCTACGGAAAATTCATAGGGAAACACGAAAATTAGACCGAACTTAAGTGGTGCTAAATTCTTGTGTGTAGCGTTACTAAACTCTGATCCATTCTGAATAGAGCATACGTAATATGGACCAAAATATAAAATATAGCCGTAGAAATATTACATACATAAATATTAGCTACCATAAACATAAAGCACAACTTATCTTTCACTGGACAATTAAAAATAATAGAAAGGGTGATTGTTGGAGAGATATCATTGAAATGCCTATGGGGTTGAGTATTCGTAATATAAAAAGGACAAGAAAAAGAGAAATGTGGAAAGACAAAGTGATAGAGTTAGAAAGGGAAAGTGGGTAAATAGTTGATGATGGATAGTCTAGTATTTGGTTTGTCTCCTATTTATAATGTAAATTTTAGGATCATGTTTAGAAAAGGGAAATGAAATGGCTAGATATTAGGCACGATCAATGCACAATGGTGTATTGTATGAAAATGGTCAAATCAACACTTTTAATCATGTGGTCAAATCAATTGACTTGGTTTAAAACTTGGTGTAAATAATGTACGTTGTTAAATCAACTAACTTATTTACGTGATCAAATAAATTATATTGACTTGAAATATGGTGTGAATAAGGCATGTGGTCAATAAATCATTTTTAATCAAGACCAATTGTCATATTCATATATGTTTTATACATGATTTCATCTAACTTCCAAAATAACTCCCACTTAGATCCTGAAACTATTGACCAATAACTAATAAGGTTATTATACACTGATGATAGCGCACTTAAGTTCTAAATTTAAATACAACAACTAGTTGTAAAAATTCGGGACATTACATGTATGTTTGGAGTACAAAGGGAAATCTAAAGACATACTAGAATTTATAAAATCTATTGAAACTTGGAGATGAAAACATTTGATTTTCCATTCTGTGATGAAGATTATCATACAAAATTATAGTAATATTTTGATTTCAAATTGTCAAATATTAATAATCTTCCCCAGAATTCGCCAGTTCTAAATTTTATCCTAGATTATAAGAAACTACACCCATTTTTAACAAATTTTGGTAGGTCTAAATTCTGGTGTTTAAGAAACTGTACAAACTTTTTAGAGAATTTGGTAAGGTCTAAATTTCATTGCAAAAGTTTGCAATGAATTAATTTGCGACAAATTCTCCCTCTATTTCAAACCCTAAGTGCATGAGAAATAAATGTTTCCCATCTCTTACAATTTTAGCATTTAGAGTAAACCAAATTATTCTAAAAGTTCATTTAGTTAAACAAAGGACTTCCACAAGATCATTCAAACAAGTTGAAAAACAACTTCTTAATCTCAGAAGAAGCTTTTGACTCTTAAAAAAATATGCCGAATGTGTCCTTAATTATGAGCACTCTTCCTAAAATCATTTGCAAACCCTAAACCTCTCACACTAGTGAAATGACAATCTGATAATAAGAAACACTTGATCAAGCTTGATAAAGTTATCGTATTGAACACACAATAAAAAATGAAATAAAAATCATTGTTTGATTTAGCTAAAAAAAAAAATTGATAAAAACTTAAATTATAGTCAACAATTAATTTTAACTACAAATTTCATGAAACTCACAACTATTATCTATTTTTTAATCAATCATTTAGCCCCTATTTGGGCTCCATTTTAATGAATTTTTATGGGAAAATATATTTTGGAATAAATTTTTTTAATAAAAATGTGTGATTAAAAAAAATAATTTTTTTTTGGATTTACATGTAATATTATTTTATTAGAGAATGTGATTAAAAAGAGGAAAGAAAATGTATTTTGGATAAAATGGAGCTCAAAGGTGGCTTAATCAACTTTTATCAAAATCCCGAACAGGGGCAAATGTATAATCAACTTTCTAAGACAATAATATGACAATCATGAATAATTCATTAATATTCTTGAGCAAATAGAAATATTTAAATCAAGATATATCACAATGGAAAAGATCACCTTACCTATCACTGCAGAAATTTGAAGTTCATATAAATCAATCTCCCAATCACTTATATATTGCATCAACATAACCTTTACTATAAACACAATATTATGTGAATTTTTATGTTTGCTATTAGTAAAGTTTTATGTAATAATAATCTTATTGCTTTGGAGAAATAAACTCGTAATGAGTGGATAATTGAAAAATAAATAGTTAGTTAACCCCGCCCGTATAGTGTAATGATTACTCTATACAAAATCAAAGCTAGAGGAGAAGAGATCACGGGGTTCAGTCTTTCCAAGATCATTGTCTCGAGTGTAGAAAAACTCATCAATGTGAACTTTTCCTCTTCGAAAAACATGATCTTAAAACACTTAATATCCAATTTAGTTGAGTGTAGATTTTGCTGCATCCACTTATTATATATTCAACAAAATCTAAAATGTTCTCAATTCTTTCATTTGACTTGCATGCATTACACCACTATAATTCTTGATTTGTCATATCTTCTCCAAAATCATGAAGCATTAAGCTACATAATCATGAAATGTAATTATAAATACTGAACTGCACTAGCTAGGCCAATAACTATATAGGAGCATCATCAAATTAATAAAACTCTTTTCTTTTCTTTTTCATTGGGGGAGAGTGTATGTGTGTGTTCTTGGGGTAGCTAGCCTTTTCCATTTATAATACAAAGGAATCCACATTGTCCAACTTCTTCGATACACAAAACATGTATGCGAACCATCTAGTGCATGTCTCGACTTTTAACTTTTTCTTAAAATTATCTAGCTAGAAACATCCAATCCTCCTCGTGGCCATAGGTGTTACTATAGTATTGCAATTCTAGATAATGTTACAGCTGGTTAAAGACCTAATTCTAATACATATATATATCATGAAAAAAGATCGAATGAACAACATGGAATAAACTTCATCGAGAGAGAAAAATAACCAGACTAACAGCAAAAATAAAGCATTGAATTAATCGAAAAATAAAGAGTGTCTAGACAAACCTCTCCTTTTCTCCAGAAATAGCTAGTAAAAACATAGAAATATCTGCAGCAGAAGGCTATATGTCTTCTCTTCTAAGCTTATTTAATAAAGCTGTAATAAGGGCGTCCCTTTTTTCTGCTCTTGCTTCTTCTCTAAGTCTCCTCTGTTCTTCCCTTTCTCTCCATCTTCTCTCCATCATTATCCTCTCATTTTCTAAAGCTTCCATTTTTTGTCTCCATTGCATTTCTTTTATTCTTCTCTCTTCTTCTCTTGCTTCATATGCTTTCAGCCACTGCATCTCCATTTGCATCTGTTGCTTCATGAATTCTTCCATTATCTCCCTTATATTCGCGATCAAATTGCTCGAATTGCTGGGATTTGTATTGCTTTTAGTCTTCCTTTTCTTCTTACTGCCACCCTTTTGATCCCCATCGCTGTCGTCATTATCGTCCTCCTCGTCTGACAATAGCTGCGCAGAGGCCGCGGCTTTTTTCTTCGAACTACTTGCTCCACCGCCTTCAGCTTCAATCCATAGCATTCTTTGCATTCTTGCACCAAATATTGCTTGAAGTTCGTTGTAAAATGGAAACTGTTGGCGCATACCTTCTGCCTCCATCGTTTCACATCCCTGCAAATTACATCGACTATGATAACCAATACTTTCGCTTATTTTCGAAGACTATCAATCCTCTCCAACAAATATACAAGAAAATTTTAAATCTTCTCGATGATAATAAAACGTTTACCTTGAATCGGGTAACGAGGTTTTTCCACTTGCACTTACACTGTTCAGAGCTTCTATTATAACCCTTTTCTTTCATCCTGGTTGAGATTACTTCCCATAGAAGTTTATTCCGTTTAGTCTCCATGAACGTCGGATCGAGATCGGAACGAATCATCAAGAAATCCCTGGTTTCTTGAATACTCCATTGAGGAAATCTATCAGCTCCACCGCCAACGCCACCGCCTGTATCTATATTTACACTGGTGTAAGGGTGGTGCTGGCCCTCCATTAAGAAATATATATAGATATCGATTCACTGAATCGACGTAGCCACGAAGGTAGATGGAAAGATAGGAATATGGATCGAATGAGAAAAGAAAAAGAAAGGTGGAGAGAGAAACTGAAGAAGGTTATATGTATCTGTAGTGTGAATATATGGTGTGAATTATCAAATTGTCAATGAAAAAGAATGATTTCAAAGATTGGGTGTCAAAACTCAAAAGAGAGCGTTCATATAACTGAAAATGATAGAAAAAAATAAAGCAACCATGTTCTATTCTCTCTCTTGCTCTCTCTCATTCTTTTTCTTCTCCTACACAACAGTTTCTTCCAGATTAATCCCTCTGACTACGCGGAAACTGTCCTTATAAATAGATATTTGTTCATATTACGTTTAACTGATGTCATGCTTACGACAAGGAAAAATTATGTCAGACGAAATTACTTTTGGAGGGCTTTATCCTTATTCCCCTGACCAGTTGTAATTCTTGTTTCACAAGCTTTGTATTAATTATGATCGGTGTTCCCAAAAGCAGTGACTAGTCGGGAAGCCACAGCAAAACGCTCTGTTTTGCTTTTTTTTTTTCTACGTTTTACGCTTTTTAGCCCCCGTTTGGCTGCCATTTCTTTTTTCATTACATTACATTAAATTTATTTTCTCTTCATTTCAACCACATTCATCAAATAAAATAATATTACACACATGTCATTACTTTTCTATCGTACATTCTCTCATCAATTATATTACCTTCACGAATTTTGAGTCGTCAAAGCGTTTGACCTAATCTGATTGTCATGTTCCTAACTGTCCATGCTATTATTTATTTCATCATTTGATCGAAAACTTTCACGACCGAGTTATAATTACGAAAATAAAGAGAATCATAATCCGTAGATTGATGAGTGAAGGGATGTATTTGCTTGGCCAATGACCCTTTTTAACATGAACCCTACCTACTCAAACATGGTAGGAAACAGACCCTTTTAAATAGGGCTGAGGTCCATCCCCCGCTTCTCTGGGCCTTTTTTTGCCCTGTTTGAGTAGCATTATACTTTTGACATATTGATGGGATAATATCTAGAAACATATTTCTGCAAATGTTAATTCGAAGAACCATCGATCCATGTTAGTAGCCTGTTTGGTACGACTTAAAATACAATTAAAATTGAAAATATGGTCGTTATTGGGTCTCACTCGTCTAATAAAAGTCAACAATAACGGCTACTTTTTTTAATATTAATCTGATTATAGTAGCCTGTTTGGTACGACTTAAAATACAATTAAAATTGAAAATATGGTCGTTATTGGGTCCCATCCGTCTAATAAAAGTCAACAATAACGACTATATTTTCAATTTTGATCTGATTTTAATCTCTATATTTCTATGAGTTTTGAAGGTTGGTATGCTTGTCATACTTGACTACACTAATATTTATTTGACACCTGTCCAATTTTTTTATTTTTTAAATCACGATTGAATTGTACTCACGTACAATGAACGAGAAGGAAACCATAATTAAGAGTGTGTTTGATACACATTTTTTAGGAAAGAATGTATTGTTTTGTGATGTGATAGTGAATATGATATTTTATTAAAAAATGTGTGCTTAAAAATGAGAGAAAGAATGAAAATGAGGACGTGGATCTGGGCGACTTATGACTGCTAATAACCCGTAGACTGACTGAGGTATTGTCTTGGCCCCTAGTTTTTTTCTGCAAATGGATGGGCTAATATATATATATATATTCAATCATATACATGGTTGGGTATTTAACACCTTTTTTTACTTGCAAGTGCACCTTGTCATCGACATGATGGATGGTTTAATGGGTGGGTCTGAACCGCGTATTGGAGGTGACAAAAGAGAGGCATATTAGATAACAGTAAACGATATTTTAATCCGTCATTAAGAAGTTAATTTACTTGCAATTTGTCCGTACCGATTGCAAATTTCATATTTCCCCGTACATCATGTAATCATTTTAATTTGCCTACCTACATTTGATAGAATAAACACGACAATTTAACAATTAGAACTCTAAACCTTTCCCTTTCACACCCATTGGGTTTATTTGAATTAGGAAGTCAATTTTAATACTACAAGTCAACTGCTTCCTTACAAGCCCATTTGATATTCTACTATATGCACGGCTCGTGCAATTTTTAGTCTACATTTGAGCTCCTCTTTTTTCGTTCAAAATGCATTTTGGAGTAGTATTTTAATGAGAAATATGTGATTAAAAAATAACGAAACGTTTTGAATTTGTGTGTAATATTATTTTATCGAAGAATGTGCAGTTAAAAATAAAAGAAAGAAAAATATATTTAAAAAAGAATGAAAATCAAATTAGGACTCAAGACATTTGCAAAAGGTACAGCGCTACCATTATAATCTTTTGCAAAATCAAAAGCTGGAAAGGGCACTACTTACTTTAATCAAGGACTTAAACATTTGCAAAATCAGAAGATGAAAAGGGTACTACTTTAATCAAGATTTGGATTTATGTGTGTGCGTGGGCTCTCTCTCTCTCTCTATGTATTCTAGTCTAATCCAATACGCGGGATTCTGTCATACCACGTGAGCCCACCAACCGTGTCATTCCACGTGTCGGACATGCAGGATATCCAACAGTCGAAACGTGGGAACCACGGTTTGCTTGTTCACACAATAGCCGCAAGACCTTGGATATGTTTGGATTCCCAACTGCGTTTGCTTGTCAAATACAAACTACTAATTTAAGATGCGACAAAATTGCACATCCGGGACTAAGATATCCAATTGAAAATGTTTGGAATTTGGATTATTTTATGCTTTAAATTTCAAAAATATACAATCCCTTAATCAACTGGTAGGGACAAGTGAATTAGTGTCAATCTCAATTGACCAATTACGTTCTTTAGGGACGGAGTCAGAAAATAACATTAAGATGAACTGAAATTTAAAAAAAATCGAATGAACTCGCGCCATAAGAGGCTAAACTTATGACAAAGAGTGTACGACACTCAATGAAATAAAAGAAAGATGACGAGAATATATTTATAAATAAATAAACTTTAACAAATATGTTTTTATTGACAAGATAGAATATATAGCAAGTTATTTATTTTGATCATAACGTCTATTTTCATGATCAAAATGAATAATTTTTTTTTATAAATATGAATAAGTAATATATGAAAACATACTTAGAATTAAAAATTTAATTACTTTTAAGCTTAACAAAACATATAGTGTCTCTAACTATTAAAGTAAGTAATTT
>CAIGRE010301472.1:0-17987 GCA_903798275.1 Fraxinus angustifolia subsp. syriaca
GGAAAAATAAAAAAATAAAGAATTCAAAGTTTCAACCTCAACAAAAGAAGAAGTTCTTCAACAATTCAAGACCAAATTCATCTACCTCTATGGAAAGGACTTAAAAACCGGATTTAGTGTCATGAGTATGAGGAATACGAGCACATAGCATCTGAGTGTGGCAATGAACTGAAAATGTTTCGTACAAAGAAGGCCATAAACATCACTTGGAGTGGAGAAGATGAAAGAGAATGGGATTCTAAGGAGAAGGATAAAAGTGTTGATAACCATGTAACTTCTTTTACTATTAATTTACAATCAAATTCTGACTCTCTGCAATTGTTGCCTACCAGTACAAACTCACTAGTAAAGGACACGATCGAACAAAGTCACATATGTTCAAAATGCATCATCCCAAAGGAAATCTAAAAATTAAACAAAAATAAATATCACTCTTCATGCAATGATTGAGTATTCACATTTAGCATTGATACTTTTGTTATTGATACTTTTGTTGTCATTAGTCATATTTTTTTATGTACTAAATCTAGCTTAAGTTGTATTTTACAAGCTAAGTAAGTAAGGTGCTGCAGTGATAAAGCTGCTATCAAATGTTTAAGATGGTAGTAGGTAAAAATAGTGGTTGGTTAGAAACTTTTGATATGTAAATGAATGATGGCTGCTATATATGTTTCACAGTTTCTTGCTCCAATATGTATGAATGAAAATTGATATTTTCTTCCTCTTAGAGTTCAAATAACAACAGTGGTATCATAGATAGAAGGGGCTATAAATGGCTGAAGAAGTGTACAATCTGGTAAGAAGTGATCAATCCGGTAAGCTTTTATAAAAATCGGTAAGTTTAAAGAAACTAGTAAGAACTTCCAAATTCGATAAGCAGTGTATCAACCGATAAATAATATTCAATCCGGTAAGTGCTGAAAAACTGAAAAAAAAAAATTGATAAGCATTAAAAATTCGGTAAGATCTATCAAAACTTGTAAGAAGCTTTCCATACCGATAAGAACTTTACCATCAACCCTGAGAGAAAACCAGAAATGAACCTTCATACTAGCCAAATGTGCTAGTGGTTTTACAGTATCTTTGCCTTCAGTATTTATAGGAGAAAACTATGACTTCTGGTCCGTAAAGATGAAAGCATATCTGAAGGCATACGACCTATGGGAGATCACATAAATTGAGGCCGAACCTCCTCCATTGAGAGCAAATCTGACCATTGTACAACTGAAGCAACATAGTAAAGAAGTTGCTAAAACGTTTAAGGCTCTTTCATGTATCCAATCGGCTGTATCAGATGCTATCTTCACTAGGATTATAACCTATAAAACAACAAAGGAAGCTTGGGATAGATTAAAAGATGAATTTCAAGGCAATTATAGAACCAGACAAATGCAGGTTTTGAATATGAGAATGGAGTTTGAAACTCTAAAAATGAAGGATTCAGAATCTGTAAAGAAGTTCTTTGATAGATTGATGAAGGTGGCAAATCAAATCAGGTTGTTAAGTGATGATTTACCAGATAAAAGAGTAGTGGAGAAGGTCTTGATCAGCCTACCTAAAACATTTGAAGCTAAGATCTCCTCACTTGAAGATTCCAGGGATTTGTCTATTATTTCCTTGTCTGAATTGGTTAATGCTCTGTAAGCCATAGAGCAGAGGAGATTAATAAGGCAAGAGGAACAGGTTGACGGTGCCTTACTTACTAAGGGAAAACATAAAGCTCAAACAGGCCATGTTGTGAAGAAACTAATTAATGAAAAGAAGGAAACTGAGAACCAGAAAAGAGCTCGTAAAAGAGGTAAATATCCACTTTGTCCACATTGCAAGAGGAATGGAGATTCACCAAAATGGTGTTGGTTCAGGCCAGGAATACAATGTAGGGTCGCAAGCAATTTGGACATGTAGAGAAAGTTTGTAAAAACCATAAGGGGAAGCTGGAACCACAGCAAGCCCAAGTTGTAGAGAATCATCAGCAGGAAGAACATTTGTTCATAGCTATAAATGTGAAGTTCCGTTGTAATGATGAAGCTTGGCTATTGGACAGTGGATGCACTCATCATATGACCTAAAATCCTAACATCTTTGTTAAGTTGAATGATGTATATAGATCAAGAGTTAAAGTGGAGAATCGAGAGTTTGTTGAGGTCAAGGGTGTTGGTGAAATCTATGTACAGACCTCTACATGTACCAAGTATATATCTGATGTTTTATATGTTCCCAGCATTGATCAAAATTTAATAAGTATTGGTCAATTGATTGAAAAAGAGTATACACTGGTATTTAAAGATAAGGGATGCACTATACTTGATCTTAAAAATCAAGAAGTAATGACCATTGGCATGAGAAATAGGAACTTCCCACTAGAATGGAAAAATGTAGGAGATCAGGTACTTACAGGAACTGTCATTGAGTCTGTTTTCTGGCACAAAAGGTTTGGTCATGCTAACTACAATTCACTTAAGCAAATGCATGATCCGGGATTAGCTGAAAATGTTCCTAAAATCAGTCATGATAACTGTATATATGATGTATGCCAACTTAGGACACAAACCAGATTGTCCTTTCCAAAGAATCAAGCAAAAAGGGCTACAGAAAGGCTTGAACTGATACACTCAGATGTCCGTGGACCAATGAGGACATCAACATTAAATGGAGGTAAATATTTTGTTCTCTTCATTGATGATATGTCAAGAATGTGTAGGGTATATTTCTTAAAGATGAAATCAGAGGTATCAAGTGTGTTTTAGAGGTTCAAAAGCTTGGTGAAAAATAAATATGATACCAAAATCAAAGCCATCATGTCTGACCATAGAACAGAGTACTGTTGCAACCAGTTTGACAAATTTTGTGAAGAAATGGGGATAAAACATCAATTAACTGTCCCATATTCTCCACAATAGAATGGAGTATGTGAAAGAAAGAATGGAATGATTATGGAGATGGTTAGATGCTTGATGATTGAGAAGAAAGTTCCAATAGAGTTCTGGGTAGAAGCTGTGAATACTGTAGTGTATCTACTCAATAGATTACCTACAAAATCATTAGATAAAAAGACTCATTTTGAAGCTTAGTATGGAACTAAACTAGATGTTTCTCATCTAAAAGTGTTTGGGAGCCTCTGCTATACACATGTACCTAAAGTGAAGAGAGATAAGCTGAGTTAAAAGGTAGAGGTTAGAGTTCTAGTATGCTACTGCAACAATGCAAAAAGGTATAGAGTCTTCAATCCTCATACCAAGAAAGTAATCTCTAGCAGGGAGATTAAAGTTGATGAAGAAGCCTCTTGGAATTGGAAATCAACTGTTGATAGCCAATCTTAAATTCCAAAAGCAACACCTCGGATAAATGATGTTGATGTCCATGAAGAAGAGACAACATCTGATAGTGAGTCTGATTCGAAGAATATTGTTCTAAGAACAAGGCCACTTGCGGATATATATGCTAGGTGTGATTCAACCACTTTGGAACCTTCAGACTTTACTGAGGCTGCAAACTTAAAAGAATGATTGGCTGAAATGAAAGAAGAGTTAAATATGATTGAGAAAAATGGGACCTCGTTGCTGGTTAAAGATAAGAATGTAATTGGGGTGAAATGGGTGTACAAGTCAAAACTGAATCCAGTTGGCTCAGTGAACAAGCTAAAGGCCAGATTGGTAGTGAAGGGGTATGCTCAGCAATATTGTGTGGACTTCAATGACATGTTTGTACTAGTAGCAAGGTATGTAACCATCAGATTACTATTTGCAATAGCAGTTCATAGAGGCTCGGAGATTTACCAATTAGATGTCAAGTCAGCATTTCTGAATGGACACTTGGAAGATGAAATATTCATTGATCAGCCAGAAGGTTTCCAAGTTGCTGGTAGGCTGGACATGGGTTAGTTCGGTTCGGTTCGGTTATGAAAAGAATCGAACCGACCTAAAATTCTCGGGTATTTAATAAATGAAACCGTCGGGTCCAAATATAATTATGGAACCGTTCGAGTTCGGTTCGGTTCCGTACCATAATTAATTTTTTTAATATTGACAATAATACCACATAAATACAACTAATGACATCTTCATTCGTAACTAAAACACAATTGTTTGACTTGTCATAGCAAGAAACTCTACAAGCATAATTGAAAAAACACAATTAACAAATACAAATAAACTAAAAATTGTTCAACTAAAAAGATTTAATAATAAAGCCCAAATGTTAGGTTAACAAAGTTACGAAATATTAATTTGACTGGATTAATTTGTTCATTTGTTTAAAAAATTAAAATAATTTAATATAAAAAAAAAATTATTTAGATTCAGGACTTATTCGATTATTTGGTTCTTGGTCTGGATCCGAAAACCAACCCAAACTCATTGGTTCTTAACTCGGGTACCCGTTTGGGTATTTAACTTATGAAGAACCGCTCGATTCGGTTCGATACTTTTGTCTAGCCCTAGTTGCTAGGAACGAGGACAAAGTATATTTGCTGAAGAAAGCTTTGTATGACTTGAAACATGCTCCAAGAGCCTGGTATGGTAAGATAGATGAACATCTAAATATGTTTGGATTTTTAAGAAGCAAGAATGAGCAAACCTTGTACATAAAAGAGGAGATGTTGAAGGAGAAAAAAGAGATGATCATCATATCATTATATGTAGGTGATCTTCTGATTAATGGTAGCAGTTGCATATTAATTGAACTGGTGAAAGATGATTTGAGAAAGATATTTGAGATAACGGACCTGGGAAAGATGCAATACTTTCTTGGCATAGAAATATCTCAAACTCAAAAGGGTATATTTGTTTGCCAAAAGAAATACATCAGAGAGATGCTAAAGAAGTTCGGTATGGAAAGGTGCAAACCAGTAAATACTCCATTAGTTTTGAATTTGAAACTGATGAAGGATGATAGAGCCAAGAAGGTAGATGAGAAAGTGTATAGAAGCATAGATGGATACCTATTATATCTGATTTCTACCATACCAGATATCTTTTTTGCAGCTAACATCTTATCCATGTTTAGACAGGAGCCCAATGAACTTCATTTCCAGACAACTAAAAGGGTGTTGAGATATGTAAAAGAAACAGAGAAGCTGGGGATTTGGTTTAGTAGATTAGAAAAACTACTGTTCACTGGTTTTATAGATAGTGACTGGGCTGATCAATTGATGATATGAAAAGTACCTCAGGCTATGTGTTTTATGTTGGTTCAAACATAGTGTGCTAGAATTCCATGAAGCATAAAACCATAGCTCAATCAACTGCAGAGGAAGAATACATTTCAGCTTCAGAGGCCACCAATTAAGTTATCTGGCTAAGGAAAGTGTTGGAGGATTTGAAGCACAAACAAGATGAAGCCACAACCATCTTTTGTGAAATTTGATCTAAAGAGTGACTAGGGAGTATTCATTGAATATTCTAAAAGTAGTCGAGCTTATACAATCTACAAGATGTGAACTTAAACCATTATCGAGTCCATTAATGTTAAAAGTGATGATATTGATAACTTTCTTTCTTATTCACAAGAACCTGAAATTTAGAATTTGGAAGAACGGATTGAAGAAAATCATAATACTCAGGAAAACTGTATTGCAAATTCAGGTAGTGATAATTCGACGAACTACCAATAGCAGGTTCTGCTGATCCTGCACCAATTAATAGGTATATTGACCCACCAGATGAAGATGACGAACTGCAGAATAGAAGGCGGCCTTTTACGAGGATACAAAATGCTCATTCACTAGATAACATACTTTCAGAGCTTGGAGTTGGAGTGGTGACCAGAGAGAGACTTGCCACTGAACTTGGAAATGATTATTATACCTCACATATTGAACCAAAAATGTGATTGAGACACTTGGTAATGAATCCTAGGTACTAGCAATGTAGGAAGAATTGACTCAATTTGAACAAAATAATGTATGAGAGTTAATACCTCGGCCAACAGATACAAATGTGATTGTAACAAAATGGATATCTAAAAACAAATTAGATGAACATGGAAACATTGTTAGAAATAAGGCACGACTAGTAGTACAGGGTTATACCCGAGTTGAAAGAGTTGATTTTGATGAAACATTTTCCACCTGTTAGAAGACTTGAATCCATCGGGCTTTTATTGCTCCTCGTGGCATGCTCCTCAACTGGGAAAATGAATTCTGAAAGTGGAATGTTGTTTACTGAGGAAAATGTTGTTTCTTTGAAAATTATTAGCAAAGTAGGCAATCACAGGAGGATTGTAAACTTGAAGATTTAGGTGATATTACGAAGCCTGATAATAGGATGCCTTGGAAGCTTGTTTATGGTATTCTTGGTGCTGAAAATATATCGAAAATTCCTCTCGTAGTGGCTCAGTTAAGTTAGCAATGAGGATGTTTCAATTCATCACTTTAGCTTTTCCTGATCGTGAATTAAACAATATTTCAAAAGGTTGCTCGTGTTATGTGAACAAACACTTTCTTTTAGCTCTATCATTTTAAATATATGGATTTATAAACGAGAAGAAAAAATGATACCGGGAATAAATACCTAACTATTTAAAGTACGACGTCGTTTTTTATGCATATACACAAGAAACCAGCTTATATACACAAAAAATATTGTATCTTTATATTCGATGATAACTGAGTTTTGGAGAAAAAATTATAGATAGGGAGGCTAGATCAATTGACATACTTTAGTGAACTTGCGTCGTTTCAACTTCCAAGCTATTGGGCTTCATATGACTAAAAAGAGTCCAATGTTTCACTAATTGAAGATGAGGCCAAAATCAACCATTCATGAAGAAGGAAGTACACATTGAATAGAGGGTTAATATGAATAGAATAGAGTTGTAGATTTTGTTTTGATTATGGGACTACTAATTATTATATAAAATTAAAAATGAGGGGTTTGATTGTAATTTGGACTTAATGGAGTACTGAGTAGCACTATATAAAATTCATCTTCAAAAAAGAAGAAAATTGAAAGAAAAAAGAAAGAAAAAGAAAAAGAAGGGAAAACCTAGCACCACCACCTTTCTTCACCTTCTCAACGGCGACTCTAGGTTTACAGTTAGCAAAAAGGGAAAAGAAAAAAGGGGAAGAAAAGAAGAAAGAAATCTGAAACATGGCCAATGCCCATACCCATGTCATGTCCGACATGGGTAAGCCAACTATTTTGAGAGTACGAATATTAGAGAATACAACACATATTCACCAGATATGTTTTACATTTTTTCGAGGGGTTAGGTAGGTTCTTTATTTGATTTGATGCATAAAGTACAAAAAATTAACAATTTTTTTATAAATTGTTTATTTGTTTTAAATTTTTCGTAAATTATTTATTAATTTATTCTTGTTATGCAAATGATCTGTCGCTTCGAAACGACATTGACCTGTCCAGGTCATGGGGGTCGAGGGGTTTGATTTTCATGTATCGAATGAAGTTGTATTTTTTAATGAAATGGTAATCTTTTGGCAAAAAAATAAAATAAGATTTTTTTCCTTTTTGCCATGTTAAAAAAAAAAGGGCACGATGTAAACCCATAGTGAAAAGAAAAAAAAAAGGACAAACAAATCATCTTAATTGTTAGCAATAGTTAAAGAAAAAATTCCCTACGGTGTCCGTGTCTCTGCATGGAGACACGATGCGTAGAGACACGGACACTGTGTCTCCGCGCCCTTTTTTTACCTTAATAAATATGTGTATATATAAAAAATAATTTCACATCCATTAGCTTGTTAATGAAAAATTGAAGAGAGATCTTTTTTTACAACCTGAATAACAATAATATGTGTAGCGTATTTAATTTTAACATTGTCAAACTTCTAATTTCAGATAGAACACAATTTAATGACAAAATTATGAAATTACATTAGATTGGTTAAAATGCGAAAATAAAATAGAAGATTTTTATTTATGATATGTTTCATATATTTAATCTAAATGCTTAAGCAAAAGCAAATCCCTGCACTTCATCATAAAACCACCAAATGTGCAGAATTACAAAATCTCTGATTTCATTCACCAAACCTGAAACAATCCTCGAAATTACATTAGATTTCTATATACAACAAATAACCTCTGCAACAACAATAAAGATGCTATATCCGATTACATTAGATTTCTATATACACCAAATAACCTCTACAACCATGCTATATCATGGACATAAATAAAAGTCAGCAAAAATTCTATGCCAAGTCGAAGGAAATTAATCATGGATCTGTAGGAGTAAAAGAGAATATGGAAATGGAGGAAATCATGAAATTGGAGGACGTGTGAATAAAATAAAATTGGAGGATCAACCAATGAAAATTGGAGGATGAACTGTGTCTGCTCATTGAATGTTGTTGCATCTACAGTGCCCGGGAAACTTGCCTTTTTATATATTCAAGCAAATGTGGCGCTTCAAATAAAAACATAATCCAAATGTTATCGTTCTAAGAATTGTGTATTTTCAAAACATGACTTTAAAACAATTACTTGTAGGACCATCTATTTGTGTTATTCTTACAACAATTCACTTAGTCACGAGACTATTATGCCCATGTTTAGTGTAGCTAAAAAATTAGAATGTTTTAGTAAATTTTGATAAATAAAAAAAAAATTGGATGAAATGTGTGGTTGAAAGTTGTTTGTCCCATGAATACATGATTAAATTAATTGTTAATGTTGAATATTTTTAGTAGATTTTGAAAAAATAAAAAAACAAAATTGATGAAACGTGTAGTTGAAAGCTGTGTGTCCCTGAATATGTGGTTAAAATTAACTCTTTTGATTTCAACTTAACTTTTTGTCAAGATTTTAATCCATACCAAACAGCGGTACTATTTCTATATTTATTTTAAGTCGATTTCACGTTAAGGTGTGGAAATCGTCGGAATTGGAATTAATTTGATGTAATATTCTATTCACCTGGGTGTGATACATAGCCCTTGTTTAAAAAAAAAAAAAAAATCGATTTTAGAATAGTGTTTTTTTTCTGAAGAATTTATGGTTAAAAGGTAAGGAATTTTTTTGGATTTATGCGTATTGTTATTTTATTGAGAGAATGTGTGATTGATGAAAATAGTGACTGTCATAAATTAAAATTTCATAGGGACTAAACATGCGCATAATATAATATTTTACATATATATTTTTAAAAAAGTCATGACATCCTACTATATAAAAAAAGGCAGATTGTGGTTAATATAGATACAATAGTAACCAGTGAGATGTTGATGTTCATTTTCCAAATTTTCATCAGTCCTCCAATTTTATATGTTTCCACATCATTTTCCCTCCAAACTGATATAAACCTCATGTCAGTCCTCCAGTTGTTGATATGAAGTTCCCAAAATTTTCCCAAACCTCATGCACGATTCAGCATCAGGATACGATCTACTGTTAGCACAGACTTGATGAAATCGGGTAGAATATGGAGGCGGTCCAGAGCCTCGTCACGAACCTGAATCAGTTCGGTAAAGTCGTTAAGCTTGTTGCTTTTAGCCCTTTTGATTCTACTCTCAATAAATGCAATGTCGTCTCCGAAGGTAAACAATGCAAAATAAATAATTATTTTAAAATTGACTTTTATACTTATAAGTAAATGTGTTAAGCTTAGGCAACAATGCTTTTAATTATAGAGAGAATTACTATTTCTTCAAGAGTTTGCTTTTTGTCTTTTGTAACTTTGTTTAATTAATAGAATAATATTGAGCTAAATTAAGGACGGGTTTCTGTTGGGTGTGTGACCAAAGTCCCACAGTGGTCAAAAGTAGGGAAGATCATGGGTTTATAAGTATGGACTATATCTCTATTGGTACGAGACTTTTGAGGTAAATCCCAAAAGCAAATCGATGAGGGTTTAGGCTCAAAGTGGACAATATCATACCAATTGTGGTGTCCATAGTCCTTATAAATTGTATCAGAGTCAAGCCCTAGACTTAGCCATGTGGATGAATTCCTCAAAATGTCGAACGAAGGTGGTGAGGCTTGATTTGCTCGTAATGGGATCCGTAGATGAGCTATACTAGACAGACGATGTGGTTCCGATGCTTTATGGACGTGTCCTGACCCCAACATGGTAAAGAATGAGTTAACCTAGATAGCAAAATAGCAAAACTTCATGTAAATGCATACCATGAGACTCATGTGACCCACTATACACCAATATATCATTGAAGTATACAACCACATACTTACCAATAAACAATCGAAGGACTTGGTTCATCACCTACACAAACATGCTCAGTGCATTGGATAATCCGAAGGGCATAACCAGCCACTCAAATAATCCCTCCTGCATCTTAAATGTTGTCTTCCACTCATCACTAGGACGGATTCTAATCTGATGGTAACAACTTTTCAAGTCCAGTTTGGTAAACAATGTTGCTCCTACTAACTAGTCAAGTAAATCATTTAATCTCGCTATTGGGAAGCGATAACGGACTGTTATTTTATTGATGGCTCTGCTATCAATACACATCCAATAACTTCCGTCCTTCTTTGGCATTAGAAACGCAGGGACTGCACACGGGCTAAGGCTTTCTTTGATATAATCCTTCTTCACCATCTCTTCTACCCACCTCATCAACTCCTCATGTTCTGCCGGGCTCAATCGATAATGCGGACAATTAGGCAGTGATGTACCAGGCACCAACTCAATCTGGTGCTGTATATCCCGTAAAGGAGGAAGACCTTGTGGAAGGTCCTCCGGGAACACATCGTGAAATTTAGACACCAAGGCAACAACTTTGGGGTGAAGACCCGTCCCCTCAGCTGCCATAGGAACTGCCGACACTCTTTTCATCTCAGTTCCCACTAATAACAATATGATTCCTTTTGAAAACATCTCATGCACAAACAATGATCGAGAAAGTAGGTTGATACTGTCCCTTGCTGAAAAGGTACAATTAGCATCCCTGGAGAGTAGTAGTACGATCTTCTTACCCGAAAAGGTGCATGTATAGGCGTTTCGACGCCCTTCACGACACACATCCCTATCAAATTGCCATGGGCGACCCAACAATGCATGACACATGTCCATAGGCACCACATCAGACCAAACACTATCACGATACGCACTGCCAATAGCGAAAGGTACCAAGACACGTCTAGTAACATAAATTTCATTACCTTGTCTCAACTATGCCACGCTATTAGGAATATGATGGGGTTCAGAGCTTAACTTCATCTTTTGTACGACCGTAATTGATATCACGTTTTCACAACTGCCTGAATTAATGATGAACTTGTACACTTTGCCCCTAATGGTGCACGTGGACAGAAAAATGTTCCGACAAGTCCCCAGACGACCCCTTAGGCGTAAGGCACGCTCACTATACCACAAAAAGAGGTCCCATGTCACCCGTATGCACTACTTCGGCCTCTTCTTCTTTGTTCGCCATATGAACGGGATCTTCGACATAGGCTTGTGTTACTTCTCTGATCAACAAGCCTAGACGTGACTGTCGATCTGATGGATAGTCCCTCCTCAAATGACCAAAACCACCATAATTGAAACACTGACTACCATGCTCTTGTCCACCAAAAGAAGCCCAACCACCCAAACTTGCGGTTGGAGGAGCCGCTAGTCGGGTGTTTCGATCAATGCCCAGACCCAAGTGTGGAAGATTGGACGGACCAAATGTGGGATTTAGGGCAAATGGTCGACCCCACCTCCAGATGGACCACTAGAACTGATTACTGCAAAACGACGTGTTTGTTGATTTTTAGCCTGAAGTGCATATTGATGAGCCTCAGAAACAGACACCGAAGAGAACATATTAAGAACATCTTTCAAATTCCACAGTAGCCCGTTAATGTAGCGCACCACCAACTGGTCCTCTGACTCTCCCACATTATTACGCGCTATCAATTGGTAAAACTCTGTAGAGTAAGAATCTACAGAACAGTTGCCCTGCCTTAAACTCTATAACCGCTGATATAATATTCAGTATAATTGAAAGAAAAGAACGCCGCTTTCAACTGTTTTTTCATCTTTTCCCATGACTGAATTTTTGCCTTGCCTTAACGGATCCGATTCTATTTAAGTTGTTTCCACGAAGCAGCAATACGACCGGGAAAATCTTAGCCACCAATGGTACCTTCTTATTGTCGGGCACCTCTTTGTAGTCCAAGATCTCCTCTACTGCCACTAGACAATCGAGAAACTCTTCCATCTCTATCCCACCATGAAATTCAAGGATATCAACATTGATTTTCAGATTCCCAACGCTAAAATGCATCCTGTTGTTGCACACAGAATGACTGTACACGATCGACACGTGCATCCAACAAGGTCTCCTCGTCTGACCTCTCACTCGATTCATATCCTTCTTCCCCAACACTTGCGGGGCCACGACATGGAGGGGCAGGAGGTGTTCTATTCCTCATAATCTCCATCGTCCATGTCATAAACTGATCAAATCGAACTATCAACGCATCGATTTGATTACGCAGATCCACAACTTCATCAACCTGGCCACCACGACCAGCACGTCCTCTTCTACAAACCATGCTCTAATACCAACTAATGTAGATCGAGTCTACAACACACAAACAATTGGATTGCAACTTAAGAAAACAAAAATATTTTCTTATTTCATGAACAACCAAAAAAACCCTACAAGATATTTTGAAGTCTTAAATATTGATTTACAGATAACCTACTGGGCTAGTTGTTCCTTAATGGATTGGGCTACAAAGCAAAATAAGTAAATACTAAAAATAATGAATTAAGAAACACTGAGTACCATTTTGACTTAGTAAACGAATGGGCCCAAAACGGACAGCGTATGCAAAAGTTATGCCATTTTCTTCAAACGTTGACCATCCAAATGTTCCAAATATGCAAGTGCTTGTTCCTCTACACTAGCCTCATCATAGATTAGGGAATAAAATCAACCCATCCAATTTGACCAAAATTCAAAGAACAAGAGAATGAAAGCCATAATAATAGAAGTCTGCAGAGTGTAATGTATGCTATTTCTTTAAATTTATAACTTTAAGCTTTGGCACATTCTGTCACATCCTCCTGTATAAGCTATATTTGTTTAAATCAATATTTAGAATGCTTTATCTACTTAATCTGCAACTTCATTCACTGCTATGGTGAGAATTTTGTATGCCCAACTATGGTGGGGTAGAAAATTTGTTTGCTTCTCCTCCCTCTACATCACTTCCACTAACTACCATTTTGTTTTTATTTGTTTGTTTGTTTTAGGGTATGTTAAAAACACTAGGGCTTTTGTTATAGGATATTATCCAATAACTAGAAGAGCAGACAAACAATGGGAAGTTCAAATGAACCAACTACAAAAATATTAATTTCTCTACCTTGAAGGGTCCTTAATAAAGGAAAAGACCGACACAAAAGGTTTCAAGAATGTGTATTTCTTTGCCACTGTAATTTTCCCACCTTAAAAATCAAGAGAAAATATTCATACCCTAGATGGTACCAAAAAAATCGCATGGAGTACCACAATCTCTTTGAAGGTTTGAAGTGAACATTAAACAATGGGACTCATAATTCTGGACTTTGATTTCTCTGAAGTATTCTATTTTCACATTTCTTAACTAGAACTTGATTGCTCAAGTTCCATGGAGAGAAGATTTTATGATATTTATGCAAAATTGTTCTCAATTTCTTGCTTTGTTTGTATGCATCAAAAAAGCCAGCATTGCCTTCATAAGGTCTAAATCATTCTATTACTGCACTTTGCGATGCCCAATAGTATTTGATAGTCTGATAACCTCAAAACATACAAGATCTATAAACTTTTAAGTCATATCTAGTATGAAGTATTAGATATCATTAAGAAAAAAAGAAGCTAAAATCTTATTTATTCTAATGTCCATTCCTTCCCATTACTAATTCATTTTGGTGACGTGTTCAACAATTATGCATTTATTGTTTGTAACAATATCTTGTTTATTTGTGTTACTGAGTAAATTACCTTATCAAAGATGATCAATACTATCCTTGTTATTCGTGTACCATTTTTACAATGTGAAAGATAGATAGTGCGAGTGAAATGATTTTACAGGCGGGTTACAATGACATTTGCGACCGCAAAGAACTTGTTGACGTTTGCATATATGCTAGAACAATGTTATAAACTGATGATATATATCTATAGGGAAGACCAGAAAAATCATGTGAATATAGGAAGATCATTGTATTCAATCCTTATTTTGATTTTGACAATATTTTTATAAAAGCAGAAGCTTCTTTTTGGTTAAAATAAGGGGAAAAAAGTAAAATATTCAAATATGCTTTGCACTAATTTTTTTTCCTTTAGCAAAACATGTTTCATATAGAAAAGACAATTTCATTTTAATGCATGTTTTTAAACTTTTAAATTTCACAAAGTAGGTGTAAATAAGAATTCAAATCCAGGTTAATAGAAATTTACACTAAATGTAGGAAAATAAGCTAAAATCTTCTTTATTGTATAATCCAATCATGTTGATAAGTGTATTTTATACACTTACTTTAAAATATGGACATTTGTAGCTTTTTTAATAAAATTACAGCCTAATTTATTATATAATATGTTATTATTTGAAACTCGATGAATGGAAGTGGAATTGAAATAAAAAAAGTGAAATTTGGCGAAAAGGTGCAAAATTCAAAGTTTAGGGACTAAAGTGTAAATACTTAAAAGTTGTGTCGGATTTCGCGATGAAGATTCAAGAATGCTAGGGGTCAAATGGATGTAATTAAAAGAACAAAATGAGTGAAATATGACCCAAAAAAAATTCACAAATCATTTTTCAACTGTACAAAGTATGTTCCAGATTTTTAGCCTGTGATTAAGACTCATTTTCGACCTAGTAAACGTTCCACGTTATTTCAAGTAACGTTGTAATATTTTGAGTTATCTTTACAACCTAATTTGAATCGCCAAAATCAAATATGAGAAGAGAAAATTTTGATAAAAATAATAAAGGATATGCAGTATTGAGTTTTTCCTTAGAGACGACGCCGCAGCGCTACCATCATAACTACTACTCCCCATTTTTGTCACAAATGATAATGGACCAATAATTAAAAACTTGCAACAGTAACATAAAATAACTCAAAAATACAGTTGTTAGCATGCACACATGTAATCAATGTACAGTAAACATTCACACTTACTTAGTTCAAGTAAAAACTTAGTAAATTGTATAAGTGACTCATATGTGTAAAGTGTCACTAATCCTTTTTAAGTAGGACTCCAAACCTTAATTTTGTAGAAATATCACGCTAAACATCACTGCCAATAAATGCATTCCTCTACTTATGAAAGCCAAATCATTTAAAGCACATTACAACTTATAAAGAAAAACTCATTTTGTGTGGATATTTTATTTTCTCCCCCGACTTTGAGCAAATTTTATTTTCACATCTTTTAGTATTTTAAGTTCATTATTATTTTTCACATCTTAAGTATAGGATCTTTTTCATTAAGCAACTAAAATGACCTATGTCGAGATTTAGACCAGTTAATCCAAGTCAGTTGATCATATGTACTAGGTTATGAGAAACTTTCAGGCTTGATTGCTCGAGTCAAATAGATTCTGAAAAATAATATAAGATATTGAGCTTTTATTACTCAAGATAGACTTGAGATTATGTCTAATAAATAATGTCAACTCATGTTCAAAGTCACCTTACTCATGTGATTGTCATACCAAATCTCACGCATGCAGTTGAGCCACTAACAATATTATAGTGTATGTAGTACAGATGGTACATGAAGTCACCTATACTAAACACTTCATAATAACCTAAGCCATCATTGGAAACTATGTTATAGCATCGATTAAACCTATATTTGATCACAATAAACAAATTCAAGTATATTATATATTATACTGTAAAAATAATTTCTTGCTTTTCATTTTTCAATGTTCTATTTTTTGTTCTTGGTTTTTTTTAAAGCATGAATGTATTAAGCACACACACACAAAATGTCAAATACACAAAAAATAATAAAATAAAATAATATGCATGAGATTTGTTTCCTAGAAAACAAATATAATACATGCAGAAATCAATGTCACAAAGTGATAAAGCATGAGCATGCACCAAAGTACCTAATTAAAGAGGTACACAGACACCAATAGCTTTCCTAAGAGATTCAAATCATATACCATCGAATGGTTTGGTAAATAAGTCAGCTAATTGATTCTCTATAGAGACATGCTTAAGAGTTACAACACAGTTCTCTACAAACTCTTGAATAAAATGATGTCGTATATCAATATGTTTGGTTCTAGAGTAATGAAAGGGATTTTTGGAAATATTAATAACACTAGTGTTATCACAAAACACAGTCATAGTGCCCCGTTCAACTCCATAATCACTCGACATCTACTTCATCCAAAGCAGTAGAGTACATCAACTTTCTGTAGCTATATATTCGGCATCTGCCATAGATAATGAGATAAAATTTTGTTTCTGACTCATCCAAGCTACAAGATTAGTTCCAACATAAAAACAGCCTCCAGAAGTAATTTTTCGATCATCGGCATTTCCAGCACAATCGGAATCGTAATAGCTAACAATGTAAGGATTAGAATCCCAAGAGTATAGGATTCCATAATCTATGGTTCCATCGATATATCTAATGATACATCTCATGGCACTCAGGTGAGATTCTTTAGGATTAGCCTGAAATCACGTATATACCCCAACACAAAAACCTATGTCTGGTCTATTTGCGATTAAATAAAGTAAACTACCTATCACACTTCTGTATAGTGTTTGATCAACAATCTTACGTGTAGGATCATGACCCAACTTGACACTAGTGCTCATTGGGGTTTTATTGCATTTCTTGCTGTCAAGTCCAAAATGCTTGACAATGTCTTTTGCATACTTCAATTGAGATATGTACAACTTATCATCAGTTTGTCTTACTTGGAAACCAAGAAAGTAATTTAATTCTCCAACCATACTCATCTTAAATTCTTGCTTCATGCATTCAACGAATTCATGAACAAGAGAATCAATATGAGAACAAAAAATGATATCATCAATGTAAATATGAGCAATGGTGATAGTTTCTTCAATGTGTCTAATGAATAAAGTTCTATCTATACCACCTCTTGAAAAATCATGTTCCATGAGATATGTAGTTAGTCTATCGTACCAAACTCTAGGAGCTTGTTTAAGACCATATAAAGTTTTATTCAGCTTATAGACATAATGCAGAAACTTATGATCAATGAATCATTTTAGTTGTTCAACGTAAGCTTCCTCTTGATGTATTACATTCAAAAAAACACTATTGACATCCATTTGATATAATTTGAATCCTAAAGTGCAAGCAATAGTCAGAAGAATTCTAATGGACCCAAGTCGAGCTGCCGGAGCAAACGTCTCATCAAAGTCAACTCCTTCAACATGAGTATATCTTTGGGCAACTAAGCCTTGTTCCTAATGATGGTACCTTGATCATTGATTTTATTCTTAAATATCCACCTAGTACCTATAACATCACAATCATGAGGCCTAGGGACTAAATACTATATGTTGTTTCTCACAAACTGATTTAGCTCCTCATGCATTGTATTTAGGGTTGTCCAAAAGTCCCAAACCAAACCGAACGAACCGAACCGAATCGAACCGAGCGATTCTTCATAAGTTAAATACCCGAACGGGTACCCAAATTGAGAACCGATGAGTTTAGGTCAGGTCTCGGGTCTAGATCAAGAATCGAATAAGAACCGAAACTAAATAATTTTATTTTATTTTTTATTGAATTAATTAAATTATTTTATTTTTTCTAAATAAATTAACAAATCAATTAAATAAATCTAATCATTTCATAATTTTAATTTTAAAGCCCATTAGCCTAAATGAATTATTGATATGGATCACCGATATTTTAAATTAATATCTACTTTTTGGTATTTGTATGCATTGAATTAATGTTATTCGGCAGCTGGTTATTTATATATTTTAAATTGGGCTACGTTAATTTATAAAAGTTATGAATGAAATATCATTAGTTATACTTATGTAGTGTTGTTGTAAATGTTAAA
>CAIGRE010301473.1:0-12243 GCA_903798275.1 Fraxinus angustifolia subsp. syriaca
AATTCAAAGCATTGCAATCATAATAAAATCAAAACATGGAAGAATAAAACACAGAATTCTAGAATTAAAGAACTAAGTATCTCAATAGATTACATTGTTTGCTCTAATAAGGAATTTAGCTAAACATGATGAAAAATATAAAATAAATAAACTTATTCAAACATATCACCGGATTATTGGAATAAAGATATGGAAAAGAATAAACTCTTGCACAAAGGTCTTCTTCTTCTTCCAATATTTGCTTTGATCTTGAATCTCTTGATATTTTTCTCCTTTGAATTATGCTCTTAATCTTAAATCTTTGTTTTCACAATGTGTGGAACCTTCTTTTCAATGTGTGGTAACTCCCTTTTCATGTCTCATTAGGTCTATTTATACTTTCTTTCATACACGTTCTTGACTAATTTGGAGTTTTTTGTGGAGTTTTCGAGGCCCAAACAATAAAAACCTAAAATCTGTGGTGGCACGCAGCGCCTAGGCACTAAAAATCTGAATATAATCGGATTTATGGGCGCTAGAGGGCGCTGTCCAACTTGCGTCTATTTCAATATTTTTATCATACCTTTTGCTCCCGATGTTCGATTAAGGCGATTCAAAATCCATTGAAAATATAACTCAAAATGCTACAACTTTGATAGCAGTAGCTCTTTTCCAATTCGAACGTTTACTAGGCAAAAAATGGAACTCAATATCTCACTAGAAATTTAGACATCCATGTGTGGTTGAAAATTGATTTGTTTTCACTCTTTTTGATCTTTAGTTGTATTCATTTGACCCATAACATTCTCGAATCTTCATCGCGAGTTTCGACACAACTTTTGAGTACTTCACTTTAGCCCCCAAAATTTAGATCTTGTCATTTTTCGCTTCTTTCTTTTAATTTCGCTTCAATTCACTGAGTTTCACCTAATAACACATTATATGATAAATTAGGCTATAATTTCATTAAAAAAATTACGAATATGAATATTTTGGAGCCCGATTAAGCTGCAACCAGGATTCTTTCTCAATCCTAACTCTTTCATTTTCAATCTCACCTTGCGTGCCTCATCCCACTTCTTTGTAAAAGCATACATCTTTTCCAAAACAATATAATTTGATGGATCATCTGGATCCTTCTCAATTAGAAGCTTTGCAATTTTCTCCCCTAATTTAAATTCCCCGTGCAAATGGCAAGCAGAAAATAGCTTGTTCAATAAATCAAATTCCTCTATGATATATTGAGCTCTCTGGAGAATCTCGTAAGCTTCATTTAATCTCCCAGCACGTCCTAGAAGATCTATAGGACACGAGTGCTCTGCAATTGTAGGTTGGATACGATAAGTATTGACCATTAAGTTAAAGTAATGGTGCCCCCTTGTCAACTAATCCTGCATGATTGTAAGCAGAAATTACAGCAAGGTAACCCTTTCTGGTTTGTATTTGTGAGGTTGTGATGCCATGGTCCAGCCCACATTAGGTGATGATGATTGGCCTTCGGCCCATTCCATATTACTTAAATTCAACTGAAGTTGGCCCCAGCGAAACCAAGTCCAATACCCGGTCCAAGCTTAAGTAAACTTCAGCTACTCTGAGCCGTTGGATGGGATCTACTCCATCTCGAGGTCCTTATATTTTGAGTGATTCCAAGGGTTTCTGGAAGATTTCATGATTCGAGTCTTTTGGTTTTCTCTCGTTCTTCTAGAGACTCCTGTTGGTTCTCTCTTGGTTATCTTCTTCTGTGTGAAGGATAGTTCAGGAATTAGTTTCTTGATTCGTTTTCTTTGTGAAATCAGTGTGTATGACCTCTTGTTCTGGGAGTTTGAACCCCCTTCGTCTCATTGTAGTAGCTAAGTGATACTTGGGTGATTGTGGTGAGGTTTCTTGCTTGGATCTGGGCATAACTGTGTTGATCTAGTAGGGGATTGTTATTCTGAGCCTCTATCTGGGAAGCCTTCGTTTGTGTAGTGGTTGATCTATTGAGATTAGTTCGTATTAGGTTTTTTCTGATTTATATCTATTCGATTTCTTCGATCTGTAAACTTGAGCTAACAGTATTAGACTTTAACGTTTTATCAAAAAGTTTCAAAGCTTCAAATGCCTGACCATGAGATCCATGAGCTAAAATCATTGAAGTCCAAGACACTAGATCAATTGTGGACAACTGATTAAATACACCTTGAGCCTCATTTATCGCACCACATTCTTCACACATATCAAGAAGTGCCCTCATGACTATTTCGTTGGAATCCAACTTACTTTCAGCGATGCTATTTTGTAACTCTTTGCCGCTTTCCAATGCAGCCATTTGTGAACAAGCAGCCAAGGCACTGGTGAATGTTTGCATCAGGTTTTAAACCTGCTTCCCTCATGTCATCATATATGCTGATAGATTCAATGTAACGGCCTGCTGATACATAACCGGAAATCATTACATTCCATGAAACTGTAGTGTTTTTGGGCATCATTCTAAAGACTTCTGCAGCAAGTGCAACACTTCCAAATTTTCCATGTCGCAGTTGTCGGTGAAGATATCAGTCTTTATATTATTTCTTATAATGTAACCGTGAACAAATTTTCCATGTCGCAGTTGGGTTGATGTAGCACAAGCCACTAACAAGCTAATTATTTTCGTTGAACTAGGCCTAACATTCTTTTGATTTATCCGCACTAAAAGTTCAATGCATGACATGCTATCCCCCACAAACTGTAACCTCCAATTATTGAATTCCAAGAAATCAAGCTCTTATTCCCAATTTCGTCGAACACCTCTTTAGCCCTCTCTAAGCAACCACATTTCCCATACATAGTTACAAGAGCAACTTTCACAAAACCATCCAACACAAGCCCACCCTCGCCACTTCTTCAAGGATTCTCTTCCCTTTTTCCAAATCCAAAAGCTTTGCACTAGATAAAATAGCTGTGTGAAAGAGACAGAATCGGGCCGAAATCCCGAATTCTTCATCCTCTCAAAATAACACAATGCTTTCTCATACTGACCACTTTGATAATAGCAAGAAATATCTTTATTCCAACTAGCCACGTCTTTTTCAAGCATTTGTCAAACAGCTTGACAGCTAATCCAAACCCTCCGGGATTAGCGTACACACTTACCAAAGAGCTAGCAACAACATCCGATAAAAACCCGATTTTTATCAAATTGACATGAATCTTGTTCCCATAATCTACCATCGTTAATCCACCTCGAGCCTTCAACACACTCCGACACTCGGATATGTGTAACTATCAGGTTTCAAATAAAATTAGGCCATTCCATAATGTGATGTCCGATGGGTTTTTCAATATTTTGAAAAACTAACTTTGCTAACTCATATTCCTGACATGAAATATAATGGTTGATGAGGGCTTTGCACACAACAATGTTGTTTTGTAAGCCACAAGAAATTATCTTCTGGTGTATCGCTTGGATTTGTTTTAAGTGATTCTGTATTCGTGCAACGTTTTAGGAGAGAAAACAGCCTCGTTGTCATTGTGGTATCCATACAATACCTTTGTGTCAATCTTTTTACTCTTCTAAAGTAAGCCCAAGAATAGAATTAAAGAAAAATATTGAATTCTCTAATGTTTAACAACCCTCACATCAATGAAAAACGAGCCTTGCCTCCGGCCTAGCCCCTGCGCCTCATGTTCGGATGAATACCAATTCAAATCGCATATTTTTTTAGATTTTGCTGCTCCTCACTTGTGAGAGAAGGAACACCTGTGCTGGGGAGTTGCCGGTTCAGGGCACTTTCGAGGGAGCTTTTCTGAGGAAGGATGGAGCTTTGCCTCCAAGGGTAGAAAAGCGGCACTTCTATTCGATTCAATATACCAAACATGTCATAAATCAATCTAATTCATCCACCAAGAAAAGAAAAATGTACAAAGGTTCATTACATCATTTTACTCAAACAAATGAGAAATTTACAATAGTACAATGTTAATTAGAATTAAACAAAAACAAAAACAAAAACAAAAACAAAAAAATAGTACAATGTTAATTAGAATTAAACAAAAAAGACCAACAAAGGAAGCCCCTTCTTAATAAATTTACATAGGTCACATTGATCATTCTTGGTCACTCAATTTAATTCATGAATTCTGTTCGATTATTCTAAGATGAGTGGAGATAGGACGGGATATGGTCCGGCTCCCTTATCCACCCCCTTGCCTTATCAACTCTCTGAACTCCTCATCAGTGCTCTTTAACATCAATGGCAAACTAACCTCAATTCCACACTGTACAACCTCCATATGCCGAGGTTTTATACGCTTCTCCAGACTGAACGCAAAATACTGCGGAAATTCCTTCAGTTCCTCCAATTCACCCTTCATCTCATTGTCAAAATATTCAAATTTAGGCTTGAAATTGTTCTCTATGCTGAAAGTGAACAATCCAGGACACCTTAAAACCATTCCGACAGCATCATCTTTCGAAAATCCTAAGGATACTAAATAATCCAGCTTAGGAATCAACGTCTTCTCCACACGGGAAACTAACAAAATGGAATCCTGATAAGCCAATGCATACAAATCGTTGAAGCCTAATCTTTGAAGATAGAATAAAGCAGGTTTAAGCTGGTCTCTTACACTGGAAATTAACAGTCTGGGACATTTGTTGATGACCTGTCTAAAATTCTGGTCGGGGACATTCAAATCATAGGACAGGAAATTGAAAACTGGGTTAAGGTCAGTTTTAATGTCCGACGTTAGGATCTGGGGACACATGCCGAAGATTCTGCCTAAGTCCTTTTGATGGATGCCTTTGGACTGGAGGAAGGTGATTATTTGGTGGATGCAATGCAAAGAAGCAGTGTGGAGAGACGGGTTTTGGGAGAGTGCTCGACCGGAGTCGACGCCCATGATTTCGAGGCACAGGATTTTCTCCTTGAATTGAAGGGAGATTTTTGAATGGGTTGGTGCATAGAGTGGGTGTTTTTCCAGCAGTGTTTTGGGTTTAGTTGTTAGAAGATTGGATTGTGATTTGGAACCTGAGTCTCCAGATGGTGGTTTTTGAGCAGAGAAGCATGGTGAAGAACAAAATGGTGGCGCCGCCGTTGACATGGTTGTTCCACTGCGGTAGAGTGCAGGTTAAAGGGCGAGGGAAGTCTTCTTGATCAGTGATCATGTTATTGCTTTTTATCTGCTTCTTGCAAATGACACCTGGCAATTTGGCTTGAATTTATTGGTCAAGACAGGATTTCAATAGATTGGATGAGATTATTCAGACTGTCCCCTTTACATACAATATAGTTTCCGAGGTCAGGCCGTCAGGGTCCACTGGACAAGACAAGACTGTCCAACTCATTTAGTTTACAATATTAAACGTACTTACTTGAGAACAGTATAATAAATAAATAAATAAACTAAAATTGCTACTTGTACAATGCTATTCATCCCCAGTGTGTAAAACACAGTCTAGGTGACGTTAATGTGGCATTAAATGATAGGTGAAATTAAATAAGTCATTTAATTTCACCTTTCATTTCACCTATCATTTGGAGCCACCTTGACTGTGTTTGAAAACACACTGGGGATGAATAACATTACTCTTGTACAATACACAATCTCCTACCCAACTCTCTCACATGTGTATGAGACCTACTCCCTTGACATTGTCAGAGTGCTATTGAGAGACTGTAAACATGCCATGGTACTTGGAATCTTAGATATACAACAAATTTTACAATTAACACATCGATTCTCGAGCCCCGCTATTTTATAACATGAGCATTGAAGAAACAGATGTTCCAACAGAGGGAGTCTAAAATACCGTTTGATCCTTTCCTTTTGAACCTTAATAACAAGAATACAAATTATATTCCCAAGTTATAGAGAGGTTTACAGGACAAACTATTCGAGCTTAGTAACTCGCGCATTCCGAACCAACATATTTATGTCATATTCTATATATATATCAAGCCAGAACGAAGTATTCAAATTATACAGGTCGTAACAACTTCATGTAGCAAAAGGGTAAATCCACGCATATATCTTGAAAGAAAGAAAGAAAGATTGTTCAAGATGACACTCCATCCACACCTGTGAAACAAGAAACAGAATGATAAGATTCCAGACTCGGAATAAAAATACCTTCAAATTAGCCGTTTAAAGGCAAGGAAAAAGAGCAAAAATGTACCCATAGGTGAATCTATTACTTTTCGTGTTCAAATTCATTAAAGAGACGTATATGGTAAAACATAGACCAATAATACGAGTTCTTAAGTATTGTAATAATCTTCAAACAAAATAATATTAATAAGATCCTCGTCCAAAATGCACATAAACATTAGCCTTTTGAGCAGCAAAGTAATCAAACACCAATAAAACAAATTGTAGACAAGAACCTCACTCAAGGGGGAAATATGGATGAAAATAATTCTTTAAAGTTCTTGTTGGATAATGTAGAACCTAATCATATCATACACTTATCTCCTCAACCACAAATCAGCCTAATATTTTCACGGGTAAAAGGATTTTAGAGGAACATTTGTGTGTGTGCAAGAGAGGCAAGGAAAAACTTGTATTCTTATTTTTCATTATAGTGAAAACCCAGCAGGTGGACATAGCTTTTATTGAGTCATTGTAGATCTCTGTGGGCTTGCTCATTTTCTAGGTGCTTTTTCTGATTGAATATCATCATCTTAACTACGTGTGAAAATCATAATGGTTCATCAATTCATAAATGCACCATATGTAGAACTACGCCAGAAACTGCTAACTGAAGATTCCAACCAAAATTTAGTTAGTAACATACCACTTTTCACTTCTTCATCTTTCAATTCATCGCCTGATTTCCAGACAATATCTTTCAGCCCAGTTGAGAGGTTCTTGTAGAACTGCATATTGAGAAATGTCAAAATTGAACTCATAAACACAGTTGATACTTCTTGAATAAGAAACGCAGATAAGATTGTTCAATCTTTTTATTCATATAAAAATGGCACCCTGGAGCTTTTCCAAGCATATGGTTGATCTTCCATAAGATCATATCAATCTATGAAGTCTTTTTTTGCACAGGTGGCACATTTTGGATGGCGAGTTATTTCTATTTGAAAAAAAAAGTTTAATTTAATACCTTGTGAAATTCTAAGGTATCTCCTCCGGCCTTGCGAAGCTCAACCACGTGAAGTGAAGGAGCCACCTCGAAAATCTGCAATAAATATCAGTTATAAACCCTGCAATATCCAAACATTTTCCAATATATGATGAGTAATTCATAAGCTTCTTTATACAACGTGCCTCTGTTGCAATCGATAGGTGACCCTTGCGCCCGGTCTTCTCCCCGTGAAGTTTCAACTGAGAAAGATGATCCCCAAAAAGAAGTCAAGTGGAAAACTTGCTCAACATTAGAACTAAATGCAATTATTGAACATGAATTATAGAGATAGGTATAAAAGCTATGTTATATTGTTGTACAAATGCTATTACGAGTCAAATGAGAGAAATGTGTGCTGAAATCATCTAAAAGAGTGTGGCTTGCCTTATAATTGTTTTTCTTCACATCAAACCCCAGAGGCACTGCAGCTTGCTCAATTTTTGAGATTATCTCACTTGCAGGACATTTTGATGTGAATCTCGTTTCCCGTTTAATGAGCCCCTGTCATAAAAATATATTAGGCATTCTCTTGAAATTTTCAAAATTGAGCTATTTGATCACTCGCATATCAGGTCAAAGAAACAAACCATTTGCGTTTCAAAGAGGAAACCGAGGTTGAGACCCTGGGATTTGGAGATAAGCTCAAAGGCATTCATTGTCACTGGTGTCGAGGCGCGTTCCTCCCGCCTTTCCACGACAAGGTTAGGAGAATCCTGGATGCAGTGAGATTCAAAAACAGCCAATTTATGTTCCGTTATAATATATAACAAGCGAGGTGCATGATACGAAAGCTCTTTTGGAATATATAATAAAAGAGCATTACAAAGATACTGACCATTGATTCATTAAAAATAGCATTAATGTCATCAAGGCTAACATCCTCATGTTGAAAAACGGGTGGCTTGTATCCTTTCTTGAACCAATCATTCTCAAGAACCTCAGCAATTGTGATGCGCTGTTTCACGTGACAAAATCATATATGGCTTCAAAAGTTGTGACAATAAACTACCCAAAATTTACTAAATACGTTGCCAGATACTACATTTCTTTCATTGAAATAAAATAAGTTTCTGAATTTTTTGTTTATTTAGCTGTCTTGTTTCTTTTCGCGGTACAAACATACGATGCAGAGAGATGACAATTGATAAGCTCAAATGAAGTCAACATACTGTTGATGGATTGGGATCTAGGATTTTCTTGATCAATTTCTTTGCACTGGTGGAAAACCAAGGGGGGCATGAAAATTCAGCCTTGAATATCTGCAATCGTGTGAAGATCGATTTAGGTTTTGACTCCAAAAAACCCAAACAGAAAAATCATCATACACTTGACAAAAACCAAAACCGTGATGCTACTGAAAACTTTGTGGAGAATAAATTAGAAAAGCAAGAAAGCAACATAGGTTTAGAATGCCCCTCTTCTTTCGGTCTGTCTATTCACTTTCTTTTACAGCTACCAGCACAAAAATAACAATATGCTGTTTCAAGTAATTGTCACATTTTTATTTGGTTCAAATCACTATCATTTGCTGAAGCGAGAAAAAGATCAATGTGTCAACTGTCAACCGCACAATTCCAATTTTCTTTCACTTGGTTGTAAAATATTACACAAGACTACAGAAATCAGACAAAAAGTGATTCGGTTCAAAAGCATACAATACAGAGAAATACAAATTCTCAAAATGTTTCACCAACTTGGTGAATATACAAGTAGAACTCCTGCACACGTGATGAACGGGAAATTGAAGATGTATACCTTTTTGTATAATGCCATAAGGTTTGATTCTTCGAAAGGCAGATAGCCAGCCATAAGGACGAAAAGAATAACACCACATGACCAAAGATCTGCCTTAGCTCCATCATAACCTTTATTGTTGATCACCTGGATAATTAGCAAACCAAAAAGAGTGAGCATGAAAAGAATTATTCCAAAAATACAAATTGAAGGATTTGCATCGAAAACTTATTATATACCTCGGGAGCAACATAATTCGGGGTTCCACATGTTGTGTGAAGTAACCCATCTTCCTACACAGCCAAATTGAGAAATTGAGCTTGAAAAATCTCGTGCATCTTTCGCCCCTGTTTGGGCTCCATTATAATTTTTATACATTTTTCACTCTCCTCTTTTTAATCGCACATTTTTCAATAAAATAATATTACACGTAAATCCAAAACTTTTCATTCTCTTTTAACCACACAGTCTTCAAAAAAATCACTATTCCAAAATACAATTTTCCCCCAAAGCATATTAAGCCCCTGCTTGACACACATTTTTCAATAACATAAAATTTACATCACGACAATAACCTTTCCTTACTTTTTAACCACATATTTCTTATCATATCACTATTTAAATTACATTTTTTCCTCAATAATATCCGTCAAACACCCCCCTAAAATGGATCCCAAACAGGGGATTAGTTGTGTTAATGTTACTAGATAGACAAATACAAGATTATGATTAAAAAAGGGGGTCCCCTAACCTTATTCGGGGATTAGTTGTGTTAATGTTACTAGATAGACAAATACAAGATTATGATTAAAAAAGGGGGTCCCCTAACCTTATTCATTAGGATTAACCCCATTTTAGATTTTTTGATCTATATACTCACATTTGAGAAGCATTTAATGTCAAAATAGCTGTTTTGACAGATAGCAGTAGTCAAAACCACTTGTCTTCCAGGATAATAAAGTATAAATGTCCATATGAGCCAAAGAGGAAATATAAACAAAATGTGGAGTACAAAAATGACATGTTTCTCATGCTGTACAATGAACCATCATACTAACCCGAACTTGCTGAGGTAAAGCACTCAATCCGAAGTCTGAAACTTTGAGAATTCCATTTGCATCCAACAATAAATTCTCCGGCTATACATCATGAAAATGAATGAAACTACTTTTGTTGTTCATAACAATTCCTCAATTCCAATTTTGAATGGAAAACATTAAAAAAGAAACTGAAAATGAAGTAATGACCTCACCTTCAGGTCTCTGTGGTAAACGCCTCTGCTGTGGCAGTAATCTACTGCATTGATGAGCTGCTGAAAATATTTTCTTGCTTCATCTTCTTTCATCCTGCCTTTAGTAGCCTGGCCTCAAGAAATGGATACCAAGTTTGCAATTTGATCAAATACGTTCAATAAGATTATATACTGGAATTATAAGACAGAAGCAATCATAAACTTACAATTTTGTCAAAGAGTTCACCACCAGTAACAAATTCCATAACAATATATATCTTTGTTTTGCTGGCCATAACCTAGATTACACCATATTGATCAGTCAAGAAAGTATCGAATTTTGGCAGCTAATACACAACAAATGCATACAAAATTCATGTCTCTGGGGAACACATATGCCTTACTGTTCCTCGAGAATGGCTAAACAAGTTAAACTCTAACCATATACCTCATACATGCGGATGACATTTGGATGTCTGATTAATTTCATGGTTGAGATTTCGCGCTTAATCTGCAAGGGAGAATAAAATTAAGACACAATCAGAAATGTTGCCATGATGTAAAATGCCCAAAACAGAAGACCTGGGAAACAAAACTTTATTAAAAAATTCATAAAAAAGGATCATCAAAGTGTGATCAACTTATAATCAAGATTTAATGTAGCATTTGTAAGGTATTTTGTAACCACAATAATCTGAATCAACCATGAAGACGTTGATATACTATAGCTCAATCTATCAAAATAAATTTCAGTCTTCCACTCAAAAATGTTCCGATGTTTGAGAAAATGGTTTGATGCACCATATCAGTAATTGCATACATAGAACGTCTGATCAGTCAATTTCACCGGCAAAGAAAATATATATACAACCTTTAAAAATACATTTCATTTTTCTGTTTCTTTTAGTCAAGAACATCCTGGTAAACATTAATCAGATACCATTATTAATCATTCGACACTACAAATCAATAAAATCAGTACTTGAAATGGAAATTGAAAAGTCAACCCAAACTTATTCAGTTCATGCACAATATAAAGCAAAACACAAACACCAACCTAGGAAACAAAGCTAAAAAGGGTTTAGAAACAAGTAAATATTTAATTCACTGATTAATTCAACGGTACCTGACCAATCATCTTGTGAATAAGAACCTTCTCTTTATCAAGAATCTTGATGGCCACGCTCTCACCTGTCTCCACATTCCTTGCAAACTTCACTTTCGCAAATGACCCTTCGCCCAGCGTCCTCCCCAGTTCATACCTCCCTACACGGGTCCTCCCACTTACACCGCTGTTGCCGCCTCCTGATCTAGATGCCATAACCATACACAACTCTCTCTCTCTCTCTCTCTCTCTCAATTCAATCAACAGTAGTTATTATTGTTGATTAGGCCGATTTTCGAATACAAATCCCATCCATTTTACTTCTATTTTTTTTTTCTCTCCCTGTGAAAAAAAAGGTTTTCTTTTTTAATTTTTTCTTCCTAAATTCTAAAGTCTCTTCTTTTTGCAAGGCTGCCAAACCTGAGACTTCGCTACACTCATCTTCCCTCTCGAATTTTCACAAAAATTTAAGAACGAAACTCAAAATCCCAGGAAAAAATATCAGATCACACAGTTTTAAATATATTCAACCTTCCGAAACCGAAAGAAAATAACGGAGACGCCATTAATAATGATTAAGAAGAAGAGGGAAAAAAATAACACTAAAGGGCTATCAGAATATGGGATTTTAATCAATGATTTCACGTAATTTCTTTGGTGTGGTGGCGTGGGGTTGCAGATATGTGGTATTTGTGTCGGATTATGAAGGTTAACAAGATTACAATTCAAGATTTATGAAAAGAAACTTGAGGATTGGAAAAATGAGTGGAATTGATGATTTAATGCTATTGCTTACGGGTCGTAGACTTGGAGTACAATATGATTTGTTTAGTACTAATTAAAGATTAATCAGAGACTGAGTAAATATTATATTAATATACTATGCAATAATGGAGCAGAAATTCCAATAAACTATAATCTATAATATATATATATATATATATATATAAACGTGCGATGCACATTTGCTTAGTTATATATAATTTTTTTGGTTCATTAAATAATTAATGATGTAATGTTTATGTAATTGATAAATAATTACACATTGTGATATATTAATTTTAATTTGAATAGTGTTAAATTCTAAATTAAAAT
>CAIGRE010301505.1:0-11702 GCA_903798275.1 Fraxinus angustifolia subsp. syriaca
CCAAATAACACATTTCCAACATCTATCAATGGGTGAGACTTAGACAAAAAGGCCAGAGAGCTCTGCGAAGAGCTTGGAATCAAGAAATAATTTCTCCACCCCCTCATCATCCTCAAGCCAACTGTCAATGCTTCAAAAGAAAGCTCGATACTTCTAAGGGTACTTGGGTCGACGAGCTCTCCATATGCTACAGGCTATCCACACTATAAGAAAGATTGTAACTGAAGAGTCCTCTTTCTCCATAGACTTGTTTTATCCAATTAAAAGAGATTACTAATGACAGGTTCAAAATGATAGGGTTAGACTACATCGAAGAAAGGAGAGATGAGTCTCAAGTCAAGCTCACATCATTCCAATGGGAAATGATCTATTACTATAAAGCTAAAGTAAGAAAGATGTGATTTCACATATGGACCTCACTATTTGAAGAGTTTTTCATACCTTCGCAAAAACCTGACTCGGGAACAGTTTGGTTTTGTGACAAAAACTCTATATATGTGATTTAGAAGTTAATTGTATGAATGAAGCTTGTTTGATCTTGGTTTAGAAGTACGGTTTGATTATGAATCAAATATCATGGTGTTTTGGGAGTTTTGATTGAATTAAGAAATTGGAAATAAAGTAAAATACTATATAGATGAAAAGGAAACAAAATTGGAAGAAGGGAAATTTTCAGCCGGCGCCCCTAAAGAAGGCAAATAGTAAATTTCTGCAAGATGGATGAATTGCCTGCCATTTTATATTATTTTTTATGAATGAAAATGCTTCCTCTTAGGCATATCTACTTATTCCTCGCTTCGTGAGATGCCTTGCCAAGCAATATGATCTTTCATGTAATCCTTGACATGGGGCCTAAGCTATTTTTCCCAAGGGGAATATACTTCCTCTCTTTCACGAGTTACTACATCTAGTACTCACTGTGGCTAAGGCATCGTTAAGAGAGTTGACCATTTTATGTAAACCCCGTCAGGGGAGCAACGCTATTTTCCCAAGGGAACTTACTTTATTAAACCTATATAAGCTACCTCTATCTATTCAACGTTTTGGCCAGGCCCCGTCAAGCGAGAGGAACCAAGTTATTTTTTAACCAAAGGGTCTTGATTTCTTCAACTTGTATGAACCACCTCTATCTATTCATCATTGTGACTGAAGCTTTATTCAATGAGATGACTATCATGTAAGCCTCGACAATAGTGACAAGCTATTTTCTCTCAATGGGACTTGCCTTCTTCAACCTGCACGAGCCAATTATACTTGGTTCACCCAGCAACCCCAATTCAAAGGAAGCTATGATATGATCTCAAAACCTACCCATGGGGCTTCGTTGAGATTGTCCAAGGTAATTTGGGAAAAACTACTTCGTCCAAAGCCAAGTAAGTTAGTTAATCCTATTGCCTAGTTAAGACGCTTTGACTTTGTGTCCATTTGATTAAAATTGTGATCATCCGAAGGATTGTGGTTATTAACTTGAGTTGCTCCTTTCTAGTTTGAGACCTATCACTTGGATGATTAATTTGAGTCATTCTGCACTTTCTCGAAGTGAATTACTTGGATTATTAAATTAAAGATGCTCTTTAATTAGTGTTGATCGAGTTACTTGAATTATTAAGTTGATTGGTTAGTCCGAGAGAAGTGTTTGTTTATTATCTGATTTACCAATCAGAAGTATTTGTATTAAATTGAGACATGAAAATACAGAAGAAGCACACTTGGAAAAAGCACTTTATTAATATAATTGAAAAGTTACAAGAGAACGAGACCAAAAAGTTACAAATCAGATTGGAAAGCTGTAGAAGCCTAAGAAGGAGAGTCCACTTTAGAATGAGCCATTTTATCTATAGGGCTCCCCAGTGGACTAATCACTTAGTTAACTGGGTTTCTTTAGGAAGACCAAACTCTTTATCCAGAAAATGGATACCCCACTCTGAATGATGAGTTTGGATTTGATCCATCATCTGGCCAGTTGTTCATTTTGAGAAATAGTTAACGAAGTATTCTTAGTCATTACAACAACCTCATATTGCCACTCATAAACGTCACTTCTTAGTTTGGCTCATTTCCATCTTAATACTGACTATAGCCTCTGCTACCTCCCTGGCTGTCTTTGCCTCCTTCAGCTCATCCTCTAACTGCTGAGCAGGAGCATTTTTATACACAATTAATTACATTTGTCAGTCCACATGGCAAATTAAATAATTTTCCAACATTTTTATCCACCAACTCCCTGTTGCATCTCTATAGATCCTTTAATAAATCTTGTACAACTAGGCCAACTCCAAGTGCTTGGGACATATTGGCCACCCCAGCTTCCAATTGGTCGTTTGCATTGCATGGGGAAACATGAACAAACCACTTGTTAGTCTAGAATTTATTGAAAGTAGTGGCTACCTCTGATGTGAGAACGGAGTCGAGCGCGTCAAAGTCAAGCCTAGAAAAGGATCCATTGATTATCAAATGAGGTCCGATGACACGGTTGAGAGCAAAGTGAGTGAAAAAGGCAATGGTATTGCTTGCTCAAGCTACAGTGGACGAAATGTCAAAGTTAACAAGCCAATGAACAACTTTCATGGAGGGATCAATGGCCAAAACCAATTGGAGCATCATGTTACATGCAACAGAAGATGGAGCTGAGGAGTGAAGCTATTCGACCGCATAGCAAATGTATGCATGCGGTCGCATGCATGTATACCGAAACCAAAAGGGGGTTTCTGATTGATCTATGTAACCGCATAGAGTTACACTATACGGCCGTATAGGTCATTTCGGCAACGGATTTTTCAGGTTTTGGAAACTTCCTAATTGCAATAGAATTATACTCTTATCATAATTTTGTAATTGTAGAAATATTATGCAAGGTTTTAGCTTGTTTTAGGGCTAGTATAAATAGAATTTTCATTCTTCATTGAAAACAACACATTATTATTAAGAATTACTTTGCAAGGCAAATTTGCTTTCATTCCATTGTTCTTCATTAGACAATTTGCGAATTTATCAATAATCATTCTTGTGACGTCAAATCAACCGAGTGAGATTCTCCAATATTCAATCAAAAGGTTCAACATTCATTTATGTTTTGTTGGTTATTCTGATTCGTTATTTTCGAATCAAATCTAAAACATTTATTCTTTAGCTTTCTTGGGTTCGACTTCAATTATGTTGTGGGTTTCGTAGTTTTTTGCTACGTGGATTCACATCAATTGGTATCAAAACTTAGACTCCAAAATCAAGTTTATATCTTTTTTTCTTTTTTCCCGTTTGAGTCTTTATTTCTTTTTTCTTGCGTTCTTCTATTTAAGTCTTTTGATCCATAATTTTTTCGTCAAAAATTCAAAATTTATTTTTTTGCTTATTTTGTGTCCAAATCAACTTCTGTTTTCTTTGTCGGTGTCATTGTTGAATTTCGAGTCAAAAAAATATATTTGTTATTATTTATCTCGAAAATTACCGGCCAATTATGTTATCATTGAGTCAAATTCAAGAACCACTTTCTTGAATTCAAATTCCATTTCAGTCATCCAGTTCAATTTCTTTCTAACGTGAGTCTTCAAAAAAAATTTCAAAAAACCAAAATCTCACTCAAAATATCGGTTTGAATTCTACGAGAATAATTTCTTGTTGAGTTCGAATTTGTCATTTGAAACACTAGGGCTAAAGCATTGAGTGGAAAATGGTAGAGTGATAAGATCAATAAAGGGAAAAGGTCGAATTGAGTGATACACTAGCGCACATTTGTGAGGTAAAAATAAATTTTAGATTTAGAATGTCTGACAAAGACGAATCAACACCAGGTCGAGATAACAACCAAACCAACATGTCGGATGAGACGATACGTAGGTTTGAACGGTAATTTGAAGATGTGCGCGATAGATTGGATAGACAAGACACGGAGCTTGCCAACTTACATAAGGGAGTTCCAAATATACGGAGACATGGTAGGCAAGAGCCTATGATAGAGGTGCATGAAGAATGTGATTATGGGAGTGATGTGGATGAGGAAGCAGTAGTCAATGATGAAATGGGTAGGATGAAAAATAGAGGAGCTAGGATTGATCGAAGGGGTCGAAACTTGGTTGGAGACGAGGTAGATTGGAATATGGGCAACATAGAAATGTTCATTCCACCATTCAAAATAATGAGTGATTCGGAGACTTATTGTAGTGGGAGAAAAAGGTTGAATTGATCTTTGACTGCCACAACTATTCGAAGGACAAAAAGGTGAAGATATAAGTCATTGAATTCACCGACTATGCAATCACTTGGTGGGATCAAGTGGTGAAAACGAGGAGGAGAAATAGGGAACGACCAGTTAATACATAGGAGGACTTGAAAGCTATCATGTGGAAAATGTTTGTGCCTAATCACTACTACCGAGAGTTTCATCAAAAACTATAAAGCCTTTACCAAGAATCAAAGAGTGTGGAGGACTGTCACAAGTAGATGGAGTTATTGATGATTAGGACGGATGTGGAGGAGGATCGGGAGGCCTCCATGGCCAGGTTTTTGAACAGGTTGAATTGGGACATAGCTAATGTAGTGGAGCTACAACACTGTGTGGAATTAGAAGACATGCTACACATGGCTTTGAAGGTAGAGAGGCAATTGAAGATGAAGGGGACAACAATATACTTATTGGATGCTTCGGGTTCTAACTCATCCTTGAAACCGAAGTGGGACATCAACAAAGGAGATAGGATTGTTTCAAGGGAAAAACTGAATTGTCGAAGGAAAATGAAGACAATGCTAGCAAGAAAATAGAGTCCCAACCATCAAGGAATCGAGACATCAAATGCTTTAGGTATTTGGGCTCGAGCACATCGCTTCTCAATGTCTAAACAAATGAGCAATGATTTTACGAGATAATGGAGAAGTGGTGAGTGAGAGTGAAGGCATGCCCGATTTAGAGGAGGCCAGTGATGGAGGTAGAGTGGAATATGTTGTTGGCTAGCTATTGGTCATGAGGCGAGCCCTTAATACTTAAATCAAGGTGGATGACTTGGAGCAGCAAAGAGAAAATATTTTCTATACACTGTGCCACATTAATAATAGATATGTTGCATGATCATTGACAGTGGGAGTTATATAAATGTAGCTAGCACTAATCTGGAGGAAAAATTGGAATTAACTATGCTTAAACACCCTGGGCCTATAAGTTACAATGGTTGAATGAATGTGGGGAAGTTAAGGTGAATAGAAGGGTATTTATAAATTTTTCAATTGATAGTTATCAAGACGAAGTATTGTGTGACGTAGTACTCATGCATGCAGGTCATATCTTGTTGGAGAGACTATGGCAATACGATAGGAAGGTGATACATGATGGGTATAAAAATAGGTACAATTTTATCAAGGGTGGAAAGTCTACACTTGAACCATTAACATCAGCACAAGTGTATAAAGATCAAATCAAACTGAAAATTGAGAAAGAAAAGAGACGGAAAGAGTTAAAGGAAAATAGAAAAAATAGAAAGCAAGATGGTAAGAGAGAAAACAATAAGTTGACAGAGAGAAAATAGTGAAGTGACTAAAAGAGAGAAAAAAAGATGGGTCTTCCGAGAGAAGAGAAAAGCCGAGATCAAATTTCTTTCACAAATGGAGTGAGTTGAAAAGAGTGCTAGTCGAGATATAACAAATGATTTTGCTAGTGTACAAGGAGTCACTCCTCAATTTTGAGGAATCTAACACACCCCTCCCTAGTTTGGCTATTGCTTTATTGTAGGAATTTGGAAATGTATTCCTGGAGAATGTACCTAGTGGGTTGCCACCCATTCAAGGCATTGAATACCAATTTGACTTCGTACCCGGCCATTTATCCCAAACCATTCAGCTTGCTGAAGTAATTTCGAAGAGAAAAAGGAACTTCAAAGACAAGTGGAGGAGTTGATGAATAAGAGGTATATGAGGGAGACCATTGAAAGCCCAAGATAGGCTAACTAAGAGGGGGTGAATTGGTTTTTAAAACTTTTTTGTTAAGTACTCAAGGTTTTAAACTAATAATCACACAAACGATAATGAATCGAACCTAACACAAATAAACACGTAGATAATCGAGATAAGTTTGCACAAAGTAGAAAATGTTAAGTAAAAGAGTTAGATAGTGCAAACAATATAATATGGAGGTTCAATCCAACGCAATAATCTACGTCCCTCGTTACCAAGCTCTTCGTTACGAGCAAGACCTTTTTCACTATGTTGATTGACTTGTGGTGCAATCCAACTCTTTACAACGCTTCCGATGACTTACAACCAAGAGCACTGATCCTTTTACAATGTTGAGCTTTCCACATAATCAATTCAAGTTAACATGGAGCAAATTTTATAAGTGACTCATGTGTAAAATGTCACTAATCCTTTGTAAGTAAGATTCCAAACCTTGATTTTGTGAGAAATGACATGCTAAACATTACTGCCAATAAGTGTATCCATGTACTTATGAAAGTCAAACCATTTAACGCGCATTAGAAACTTGAAATAAAAACTCATTTTGTACTGATATTTTCTTTTCTCTCCCTGACATGAGCATATTTTATTCACATCTTTCAATATTTTAAGCTCATTATTATTTTTCACATCTTAAGTATAGACTCTTCTCCATTAAGTGACTAAACTGACCCCTAACCTAATTCAGTTGATCATTGATCCCGGTTATGAAAAACTCCACATGCTTAATCGCTCGAGTCTATTCCTAGGTCGACGAGTCTTAGGCTATCTAGTAGGCCTCTGTCTAACAAATCTATTATCCTTGAAATCGGGGTTAGACACATGTTTGGACAGGTCAGTGGTATGGACAAATGTGGTTTTGGACATACTAGTACTATCCTCCTTAAAACCTAGACCACCCTTATTTTCAGCCGGCTTACCCATTCCTAACATGTTAGCTAACCTTTCAAAACCACTGGAGAAGGCAATCAGTTGAGACTTAGAATATTCTAGATCACTCAGAAGGTTCTTTACCTGGATTTCTAAGGTCTCTTTCTCAGTGTTCAACTCGCTAACTCTCCTAGAGGACTTCTCAAGTTTACTAGTGAGATTCCTAACCGGAGTGTCTAAAGATTCATTTATAGATTTCATTCCACTCAGGATTGAGGCCTTCATTTGCGCTACTAACTTCTTATTTTCTAATTCAAGTTCCTTATTCTTCGCATTCAAGGCTTTGTTTTTTGTAAGAATCTTAAGACTCTCATCATACATCTTATCATAAGTCTCTTGAATATCTTCCTCACTGTTAGACTCTTCATCAGAATCCTCATCACTATCAAGTTCTCTTCTCTTTCACTTCCATGGTCAAATCATTCATTAACTCTTGTAGTAAAGGCAATATATTTTCTACTTTCCTCCCAAGTGGATTTCTTACCTTGATTGTCCCGAGTTAGACTAGTCATCAGTTAGAGTAGCATTCATATCCTTATCCGAAATTCTCCTACTACTAGGGCACGCACTCTTAACGTGGTCATAACCACGATAGTTATGAAACTCACAGATTGAGATTACCTTCTAGACTCACTGGAATTACATCGCTGTCTCTCTTTAGGTTTCTGTTATTCCTAAACAGCTTTCGAACTTTTTAGCAAGGTAAGCTAACTCCTCATCATTAGGAGAATCTGAATTCGATGAGCCTTTATGACTATTTCTCACAATTTTTAAGGCCAATGACTTATCATTTGTGGGTTTAGCTAATGTAAGCTCATAAGTTTGAAGAGATCAAACCAGCTCTTCCTCCTTAATAGAGTCTATATTTTTACTCTCCTCAATAGCAGCGATTTTAAATCTAAATCGCTCTGGTAATGCTCTAAGGATTTTTCTAACAATTTTTTACTTAAGTATTTTCTCACCTAGGTTGAAACTAAAATTAACTATGTCATTTAAACTCGCATAGAATTCATCAAATATCTAATCCTCTTTCATCCTAATCTCTTCAAACCTAGTGATTAGCATTTGCAACTTAGAGTTTTTAACAGTCTGAGTTCCTTCATGTGTAGTCTGTAGAATATCTCAAACTTCTTTAGCAACCTCACACATAGATACTCTCCTAAATTCTTCAGGAGACACTGCCATAAATAAGGCATATAAGGCTTTGCTATTCCAGTTACACTCATCTAAGTTTACTCTAGTTCAATTAGCATTGGGAGTGGGGATAAATTTATTATTGATCGTATAGCTAGGGGCAGTCCAACCATTAACCACACTTAACCAAATCTGATCATCCATAGATTATAAGAAAGCTCTCATTCTAACTTCCAATAAACATAACTATTGCCATCAAAATATGGTGGGACGAATAATAAATTACTCATCTAGAAATCTAAGTCAGGATTCAAATTTATTCTCTCATACCAATTGAAAAAACGTAGTCCACTAACTAGGTTTGACCTTACGTACAGGATTACACAATTAACAAGCAACAAGACATTTTTAATTGTTTCTAGATAGTTAAATAAACAATCAAATTATCCTAAGTTGAATTACCCCAATTTGTAATAAGAAAGCAATAAATAACACCAAAATTGATTACGGAGAAACTCATCTGGGTAAAAAATTCGAGATCAAGCTAGTTACCTCCACTATAGACAATATGGATTACAGTCTGTTTCCAACCTAGCAAATTTCACTAGTTCTCACTGTTTTGGATTCTTTAATATGATATTTTCTCAAACAAGTGGTTATATGATCTCAAGAATAAATTATCAATACAATGAAAGAATATATTCTTGGATCTGTAGAGAACAAGATGAGGCAATGAAAATAATGAAAACCACCTCAAAATTTCGTCCAATGGCTTGGATATTTATATGAGAGAGTAATGGGTTGAATGGGCCGGAAAAATCTATTTAAAACCGTAAATTATGATTTTTCGTATAAACCTGTCGCTCTAGCGAAACCTCGGGCGAGCAACGGCCTCTCACTCGAGCGAGAGCCGAGTGACATGAATTCTGTATTTGTCGCTCAAGCAGTGTTCAAGCGATAAGCTAGCGAAAATGCGGTGCCATGTTTCTCTTCTTTTTATGCTTAGACCCTAGACCTCATAACTCAACTTATACAAATTGCACCCTATGTTATTGACTTTTACAACACGTTACAAATTAGTCATTTTGTCCATAAAATCGCTAACACTAAAAACCTAACAAAGCCTATTTTCGAGATTTTCTTCATCAAGAGTGTTTGGAAAAATGGATGATTTGTTTGTAAATAGATTATCAATTAATAAACATTATAATTCAACAATAAAGAAATATTTAAAAAAACAAGTCTTAGGGAGTTACGTCAATAACGCTATCCTAAAGTCGTGTTGTCTCCCCTTAGTGCGCGAACTTTCGAGCACAAATAATATAGTGTTGTTACAAATTACGCACTAGGGGTTGTTTCTACTCATGTGATCTCAAATTACAAATGTTGGGTTAATTCCGAATGTGACTCATTTATGGGTTTAAGCTCATCCCCTCAATGATTTATGTATGTCCATCTCAAATTACAATTTATTCGTATCCTTCTTAAACAATAATTTGGTACTATATATTTACAAAGCTCTTATTCTCCACTTGCACATCTACAAATCTGCAAAGTTTTTTAACTTTCCAAAATATCAATAATACTTATTTAATTATAAAATTTAAAAAATTGCGTTCGAACATATACATCTGTTCAGCTCTTGTATTTAACCTACAATATTCAAATTTAAATAGAGCACTTTTTCTCATAAAAGTACATATTCAGAATCCAATATGTCACCTCTGGTATTGCAAACAATCAACAGTACCCAAAACTAAATAATAGATGCTTCATATCACAAGGTCAAGAGTGCCTATCATCAATTATTAAAAAGCAATCTCGTTGTACTTTTACAGTTAAACAAGGAATAATTTTCATACATTTAATTCATGGAAAGCCCTTTCAATTCGTTCTCTTATTCCTCTACCAATTTTCATCTAATTCCTCGATAAAAAATTGTGAAATGATAAATATACCCTCTTATTTAAATTTAAAAAAAAAAAAAGAATTAATTGTAATCATAGTTCCAATTTTTCTTAAAAAAGGTGCAAACAAGTCCCCAATAAATTATTAAAATAAATTTTTTTAAAAGTGCAAACGAGACACAATTAACTTTATTTAAAAATTAAAAAGTTTAAACGAGTCCCAAATAAATTATTAAAGAATTAGAAATTAAAAAAAAATTATTTAAATAAGAGTGTATATTAATTATTTCACAACTCTATAATTGAAAAATTGGATGAAAATAATTGTTTGCACAATCAAATGTGTAATTAAGGATGAAAATATCAAAAAAAAAATTAAAGATACGGACTTCTTTTTTTCAATAACGGTGACAGTTAGGAACATTATGTATAAAATTTTAGTAAATATTATTAATTTTTAACTAAAAACAACTTATGTTCTCTTTAAAAATAATGATACATTATTATTTTTTAATTCGATAAAAAACTTAAATTGAAATTAACTTTAAAATGGGCGAGCCTCCACGAGTATCGAATTGAACTGATTTTTTTGTCATCCCTATTGTTGCATGAGTAAATTATAAGTTTTTTTTTTATATTCATGTCGTAGCGTATGGTATACTCCTATGTTTGGCCCCCATTTTTATAGGGGGAAAAAAAAAACTCATTTTTTAACCACATATTTTCTCGTTACACGTAAATCGAAAAAAATTCCTTATTTTTTTAACAACACATTCTTCGAAACAAACCTTAATTCCAAAACATATTTTCCCCAAATTGACATTAAAGTGGAGCCCAAACAAACATTCTCTATTATTTACGAGACACCTATGGCATGATTGGTCAATGGTCACTATATTTTATTTTGCGGTTGTTAAAAGTTTGAAATAATTAAAGAAACTGCTTTATGACTTTTTGCCGATTACTTCTACTTTTTCGTTATTTTCCAAACTCGGTCAACAAGAAATTGTATTGCCGTCTCATAGACGATGCAATTTGATATTTTAATTATTTAAAGGTATTTACATCAAGTGGGTTGTTGCTTACCTGACACGGTAATTTAGACCTTGGATAATATTATGAGTAAATAACTTGTTGCATGAGTAAATTAAAAGTTATTTTTAAAACTCATTTTTAACCATATATTCTCTCTTAAAATAATGTGACACGTAAATTGAAAAAAAATCATTATTTTTAACAACACATTCTCCAAAAAACTATTATTGCAAAGCGTATTTTCCTCCAAATTTACATTAAAGTGGAGCCTAAACAAACATTCTTTATGGTTTACACTCCAAAGTTTTGAGACACCTATGGCTAGTGGTGACAATCGAGCCGAACGGCTCTTCGGCTTGGCCGCACGGCCAGGCAAAAATGAACTTGAGCACGAGTCGAGCAGGCCGGCTCACTAGACAAGCCGAACAATTAGACGTGCGGCTCGTTTCGACGAGTCCACGAGCCTCGTCTTTTATTGCGAACCACGAGTCGCTCGGCTAGTGGCTCGTATAAATTTAAAAAAAAAAGGTGACCAGAACGATCATTGATTACGCAATGACCGTTCTGGTCACTGAATGGACCGAAACATTCACTGAATTTTCAGTGATCATTTCGGTCCTTTTAATATATTTTTTTCTTCATTTTTCTAATTTTCTTCTCCTAAAAATACTCACTCGTTACAATATTTTTTTCCCACAAAACTTACTATTAATATCAATATCTCATTCTCTACTATACTCTCTACAATTTACAAATCAT
>CAIGRE010301525.1:0-12550 GCA_903798275.1 Fraxinus angustifolia subsp. syriaca
TTATTCTAGAATGAATATAGTTATCATTATTTATTGCATAGCCAGTATGAATCACATTAATAATGTCAGTTTTTAGGTAATTATCAAGAATATTTAATGGTCACAAGTTCCGCGACATTTTTCCTTTAGGCTGCTTGTCTAAAGATGTATAAGATACTCTACACTTTTGGATTAAGAAGATATGAAAGCATGTTTATCACTACTCTCTTAAAAGAGAGGCTTCGATATTCACTATTCATTTCAAAATATTGCTCACAAATTACTGTATATCACCAGCGTCCAAAAAAGAGGCCGTGGTATACACTTTTCATTCCAAATTGTTACTCACAGGTTACTGTATCCCTAGCATCCAAGCCTGAATTGTTGACCATTCAACCCTATCTTGAAAGGAGGTATTCTATGAAAACTATGCAGTTGTGTTTCCATACAATTGACTTCTCATATTAAGATTGACTTTTCTTCTACAGAGAACGCATAAATACATGTACGTATAGCTGTTACTGAATGTGCTTTTTTTTTTCACTACTCTCTTAAAAGAGAGGCTTCAGTATTCACTATTCATTTCAAAATATTACTCACACATTACTGTGTTATCACTAGTCTCTATAAAAAAAAATAGTGTTTACAATGCGTGAATTGAGAGAATAAAGATCACTTGTAAGACAACCGTTAAAGTATTGGATTAAGTCCTACAATAAGCACAAAAGTGCATTCAAATTTTTATTTGTATTAATTCTTCGAACTTGAACTTTCATGACAAATGTACTTTCGAATTTCGATGAATAAGAATTCTACATAGGATTAAATGTTGAGACTGCACCAGAGATTATCAGATGGTACAACGTCAAGCCGCTTGTGTATCATCTCACCTTCCACGCTTTCCCTTCTTCGTAGTAAAATGTTGACACCTTTAAGGTACTTACAAGGTACAACCTGAAAATTTTGTATTACAAACGCATAATTTACCTGAAACATTAACTTCTCATGCTTTGCTAAGCTTAAAAGTAACTTTTACTTAATATAGGCTTCGTCAAACATGCTCTTATATATCAGAAACCGGTAAAGAATAGAAACCTTTGACAGGAAACATACCTAATGAGTTTGTGAGGGCAGACAATCATAGTTTAACTTGTTAACAGGATGTGATATCTGTATGTGGATCGAGATGATGTCCCTCTAGACTGGAAATGCGGTCTCTTGGACAAACTGTTGTCACTTGTACTCCCTCTGATAATGTCATCATGCACATCTGAGAATTCTTTCCCCCAATGCCACGTTCAACTGGTTCCACGATGTGCAAAACTGTGAACTTCATATCATCGACAATCTATACCACGGCAGTAAAACAAGGGTCTCAGGGCAATAGAAATTCCATCAAGAAGAAATTTTGATCTCACAATTTCACCACTTCCAATAACCACATCACGCACGCAGTGATGGAGTTTCATACGTTTTTTTTTTTTCTCCCTCTCTGATCATGTCGAGAAGTGTGTAACCTGGTAGATCTTTCACAATCTCTAACCTCTTCAGGGTCAGGTGGGGTTCCTAAAGATGGATAATCTGTCATCACGGCAACATTCCGTACACGTCTATCTCCAAGATTGTCAGGTACAGCAGGGAAAACGTAAAGATGTATAACAGCAAGAACACCCATCTATTTCACGAGGCTAAAGTTTGAAACCTTGCAAAAAAGATTCTATATATTGAAGACAAAAGATAATTATTAAGAACATAACCTTTCTTATCATACCCAAAAATCAAACATGTAAAAAATAAATAAATGTCGAAACTATTCGTGACATATGAACTAGAACAAACAAAGGGACCAAAAAATCAGTAAAGGTTGCAACTCCCAAGTAACTACACAACTAACACTAGATTACAAATTCTATGTACAAAGTACCTAAATGCGGTCAGATCAGTAAACGTCTTCAACCTACCAACTTAACCTCTTCTCTAATATGAAATGTCTAGTCAAGATTGATGATTGATTCTAGCTATCATTCTTGGTACCGTTCAAATTTTTGAACAATGCCAATTTTCACATATTGAAGATCCATCAAATTTTTACATAGTTTATCGATTTTTTACATATTGATAATAAAATCGAAAAGTCTCAATAATAGAGTTCATACATATTGAACGATGAGAAAAATCTGTCGTGAAAGGAAAGAACGCAAACAAGCACCCAAAGATATTAACAATCCTAATCAAGCTCTACAAGTGTTACATAGGAGCTACCCAACAAGGAGGGAAAAAAGATGTGAGCAGCAGGAAAAATACACCAACGTTAATATATTTCACATATGGGGCAGGCATTTGCAAGATGGTATCACTTGAAAAACTAAGTCCTTATAAACTCAGTTTCATTCCATTGTAAAATTGAAAAAAAATCACATATAGGAAATCTCTAAGGTCAGAACCCCACCCCACCCCACCCTGCCCTGCCCTGCCCTCTATTTCCACTATCAAGTGCACGGCACAGTGCTCAAATTGACAGGCCAGAATTGTGCTGATCTGCTTGCCGACTCCCCAAAGTGGCAATGTTTAATAATGATATCAAGACTCCCTTCCATCCCATTGCAGATCTTAAAAAATAACAGCTTCTCAACACATCAATTAAGATATTAGGCTCGATTGCAAAGCATCTGAAGCTCTTATTGAACCGTCACATAAAACCTGCGTATAAGTCCTTCACTTTAGGCTGTATAAAACAATCATCCCTTGGAAGAAAAATAATGCAGTTGACAAAAGCAGCTTATAACTAACATCAGAAAAAGTAATATCAACTACTGACTTATTGATGAAAGATATCCAAGGCTGGCACAGAACAGATGCTGCCACAAATTCACAAAAAAAAGGGTCATTATCCCTTATCCCACTAGTATTATAAATTGAGAGGTTGTATAAGATAGATGAATATACAAGAAATACAGAAAATTATTCGTCTTCAAATAATCAAAAAATTGTCTAACAAAGTTAATATGGAAAGAATGACTAAGGGTGTGTTTGAGTTACATTATTTTGGAAGAATATATTCTGGAATAGTAGATTAATAGAGAGTGTGTGGTTGAAAAAGAAAGAAAAATTATTGATGTGATGGAAAATATTATTTTATTGAAGGATGTGTTGTTGAAAATGAATAGAAGAATGAAAATGAAAATTTTAATGTGTACCAAATAGAGACTTAATATTAGACGAACTCATACTCCGGAATTTGTCTTCTACTTGTTCTTCCATAACTTTCTTCTCTATTGACCCATTTTTCTCTTCTAGTAGGTCTTGTTAATTTCGTGTCTTAGATTGATGAATTATATATCCAATTTTCATGGTCAGCAGTTGATTAAAATGAACCCCTCCCCTCTAGAAGGTGTGGCATTTTTTCTTTGCTCATGTTTGGGAGTGCTTATATACACGTCAATTCCTACCATTTCTCTCCACAACACTTCCATTCTCGATGTCTCACTTTCTTTACAACAATGGAACATACAGAAAAATTCGAATACTACAATGTAGAAGACGAAGAGGATAGACTTTCTTTTTCTAATCTTCTAATAGAAGATGGTGATCAGAAGACGAGCCCAAGAACAAGAACTTCTTCAGCACAAATTGATCAACTTTTTGAGTTCTTTACCGGATTCACCTCCCAACCATACACCAATACTGATATTACCATTGGTAAAAACGAAGAAGACCGCAATGAGTATGAAAAGAGAGATTATTTGGCCACAGTTAAAACTTCGTCTTTTCATAAAGCTTCCATTTACAATGATGAAGATCAGTTCTTGAACAATGAAAAGTACAATTCTTCTGTCACTAAGAACAGATCGAACTCGACCGTGTCGTCGAATTCTGCTCTAGATTTTTATCAATCAAGGTCTTTGTCAGGAGCCATGGAGTATCATGCTCAGAGGGTGAATATCAGTTCACTTACGTCCATGTCGGCCAAGTCCAGAAGAAGGATGTTTATGTTTGGACCAGTGAAGTTTAAGCCTGAGATGGAGCTGAGTGCCATCAAACAACGGCAGAGCCGCCGGCGGGACACTGTGAATACGTTTCCAGCGGATGGTACGGCGGTCAATGGTAGAGCTGGTGGTGGTGGGAAGAGGAGTGGAAGTTATTGGGGAGTTTTGAGGTCGTTGAAGGGTAGATCCCACTTCGCCACCGTGTTGGCTAGGTCGTTTGGTTGCATTCCAGCTGCGGGCGTGGAAAAATTGCTTCCTGTGGCTACTTAGTTTAGTTTTTTCTCTTTGTACAAACAATTATCATGCCGAGTACTTCTTTTGTATCATATTCATAGTCGGGATTTATTTATGTGAATTATAAAGGTTTTGGACGACTATTATGACACTAAATATAAAGTTGAGTGAACATGATGAAACAAAATCAAATTGAGTGGTCATGATGAGATCAAGTATAAAGTTGAGTGACCATTGATGAATTTAACCCGAATTATAAACGTACTATTTTTTGGGGATCAAAATTAGCTTATAGCTTCCATTCTAAAGACCCATGAATCTCCTTGAAAGAGATTATGCACCCGTTTGTAGGGATTAAAATCAGATATTGAATCCTTGTTCGATAACTATTAAAACAAAACTCATTTTTTTCTACTTCATTTTCAACCAAACATTTTTTTAATAAAATATTCGACGCGTAAACCTAATTTTTTTAATACCTTTTAACCACATTCTTTAACCAACAAAACTCAAATTTTTATAGATCTTTGCACCAACAAGTCCGTCCTTCCTATTTCCTTTTTAAATGTGTGTTTGAGCCACATTATTTTGGAATAATGTATTCTGTAATAGTAGATTGATTGAGAATGCGTGGTTGAAAAAGAAGAAAAAGTTATTAGTGTGATGAAAAATATTATTTTATTAAAAATATGTTGTTAAAAATTAGTAGAAGAATGAAAAGAAATTTTTTAATGTAAACCAAACGGGACTAAATTTGACAAATTCTTGATTGGATCACATATGCTGAGACCATCAAAAGCCTAAGCAGCTACCAAACGTTGACCCGAATGGCTTGGAGATACTTACGAAGAATGAATCAAACCATGTCAGAAATCAAAACTGGCGTGTGGATCGTGGGTGACTTGTCTTGTACCTGGCTTGTGGTCAGCACGCCAATTTTGTCTACTTTCCCTCTCTCTCTAGAAAGATACCTTCTTTTATATCTTTTCTTCCCAATTAATGTCCTATTGGCTCACCCACTCCATTTTTTCGTATCATTCTTTTCTTCCCTCTCCCTCTATTTAAGAAGATCTCGAATTGCTCAAGGTTTTGGATCGAATCTCCCTTTTGTGTTTTAACACTGAATAATTTTCGAAGGTACGAGCCTGTCTTATCTTGATCCATATATTTATGTATCAGGTGTTTGAGTTTTCTTCATTTCATTAATTTTGGGTTTATGGGTTTTGATTGTTGATGATTGTTCTGATGATGTTCTGAAGAGACTTTTGATTGTGCTGCAGAAAAAAATTCTTGAATTTTAATATTTTTCAGAGTCAACTCGGGAAAAAATCTGCCTTATTATTTATTTTCAACTTTTTTTGGTTCGGAATCTTGATATGGGTTTATTCACACTTTATGCATATTAATATGTTTGTATTTTCTGTTTATAAAAATCTTTTTATATAGAATTTTTGGCCATAAAATCAACAGAAAATAGAGAGAAAAAGGAAATGTAGATTAATTTTTTGGGATATGGTTTGGCACCTGAAGCAGGAAATTAATCGAGCTAATGTAGGACTATAGAAATTAGCAAGAAATCTATGAATGACTAGATTAAGCATATATGTTTGGTGAAAATGATTGAATTTCTCTAAGTCAAAGGGGTTTTGTTACTTTAGTTGCAAATAATTTCTGTCAAGTTTTAGCTATAGGTTCAAGCAGAGCATAGTAAGGTGATTTCGCGAACCATTTGAATCTCCATCTATGCCTATAGAATTCCCGTTGCTAAACTTTTTGGTAGTAATTAATTGCAAATGAGCCAGCAGGATTATATGTTGTGTGTTTTTTTTAATCAATGTTGATGGCTGTACTTTTCAATTTTTAGGAAATTATTTGCACTTCTCATACCGTGCTTGTATAAATAAATATTCTCATTTTTGCTGAAATCTGGCGATATTCGTTCTCTTAATCACTTTGAGTGTGCAAACACCTAGGATCCGAATTATTCTCTTTGTTCTTCAACTTTTGTGCTAATGTTTCTCAAAATTTCAGACTAATTAGCGTTCAGAAACATATATGATAAAGGTTATTCTCTTTGCAACATTTTAAAAGCTTCTAGCTTGTAGTATACATAGCATTTTGTCTCCATTTTGACACAGATGTGCCTAAAGGTCTGCATTTTTCTTTCGCTTATCCAAGGAAACTATTAAATTTTGGGTTATAATTGTATTTGGCTTAAATGCATTTCCATCTATGTCTTTCATATCGCTAGTTTTGACAGGATTTATTCCTTAGTTTTGTTGCTATCAATTAAAGCATATCACATTATGTTGTTTAAAACGTATCGTTCTTGTGCAGGTTGTTATACTAGAATGGAGTTTTTCTTGAGGGACTTGAAAGAAGAATCTTCATCGTTAGACCAGGGCGTTATTAGGTGTCCATTTTTGCGGAACATCGATGAACCCACCAACTTCTCCTTTTCAACATCAATGGCTTTCCCCATGCCCGTAAGTTGTATATTCTTTTTTCGCATATCATATATGTGGCTTGTTTGGTAGGGTGGATTGTATAGTGCTGGACACTGTCAACAATGAAAAAAGTCCAACCCTGTTTACTACTAGATTTGGCGATTTCTGAACCATGTTATACTGAGAGGCTCCCATGTGGTATTTTGTCTTGCTTGTGTCAGGTTCAGGACAGGAAAGGTCCAATATTTGAGGATGGTCCCAATTTTGATATGGCATTCAGACTTTTTCATGGGCAAAATGGTGTAGTTCCACTTTCCTGAAAATCATTTATCGCTACTGAGAAGTCTCGTTCTGTATCAGCACCAACCCACTTCAATCCATTGGCAGCAAAGGCAGCCTCTATCAGTCTCTCATCGTTTGGTCCCGGGGGCCCTTTTGGGTTTGATGCATTTTCTGAGAAGTGGAAGAATAAGAATAAGAATAAGAAATCCAATTCGTCCAAAAAGGAGTCTTCTTCAAAGGTAATTGAAAACTTATGTTTTAAGTAACTGGGATGTCTTCGAAATTTACATTCATGAGCAAAAAAATTAGTTCCTGCATTATTGGTAACATATCTAATTCCCAAGTTTCTGGAGTTCACTCGTAAAATCTAGGAGGTTTTGTAGAAATAGTTCAAAATTTTATCATCCTATAGCGTACAAGCTGCTGATGCTGATGGTTGAACAAAGTGTTAAAATAAGTAAACATGTCTTTTTCTTATATCTTGATATTTACTCCGTTCTTTCAGGGAGGAAAATCAGAGCATGAGGCAATGAGTGACGAGTGGTTGCAAAATGGGAATTGCCCTATTGCAAAGTCATACCGAGCTGTGAGTCATGTCCTTCCTCTTGTAGCGAAGGCTCTTCAGCCCCCTCCTGGCATGAAATTTAAGTGCCCTCCGGCAGTGATTGCCGCTAGAAGCGCTATATCAAAAACCGCCTTCGCCAAAAACCTTCGACCGCAGCCACTGCCTGCAAAAGTATTTGTTATAGGCGTTTTAGGCATGGCAGCAAATATACCTTTAGGAATATGGCGAGAACACACAGAAAAATTCTCGCCCTCGTGGTTTGTCGCTGTCCATGCAGCCGTGCCATTCATAGGTATGCTTAGGAAATCTGTGTTAATGCCTAAGACAGCCATGGCATTTACCATTGCAGCATCAATTCTAGGACAGGTCATCGGCTCTAGGGCTGAGAGGTATCGACTGCAGACGGTTGCTGCAGAAAAACTGGTTCTTGCTGAAACTTCAAGCTGTGGGCCGAGTCCATTGGCCGTGGACAGAGTTAGAGGAGGACATTGTAGCGAGATTGTTGATTGGAAAAGTAATCCTCTGCAGCTTTCTGTGTCTTCATCGTCTGCAGACGTCTTCTGATGATGGTTTGTGTGTTTGATCTCATTTAATGCTGTGTAAGCTGGTCGAAAACTTTATATATGTTCTACCATTTTTATTTTTTTCTTTTTTTGTTTCTTGGACCTAATTTTTCAGCTATTTGAGAATAAGAGGGATAAAATATTTCTCGTGTTGTAATTTATACTTTGATCTGATTTACACAACAATTATGAAATGAGAATTTGGATGAGAAATGTTGAATGATCTTTCAGATTATCAAGTCCCCGTTTGGCCCCATTTTCTTAAATCTTTTTTTTTTCCTCATTTTCAACCATACATTTTTCACTAAATTTTTTCTTAATTTCACACATGTATTCATAAATTTTTTCTACTTCTAACCACAAATTCTTCAAAAAGAAAATAAAATTACTTTTCAAATAATATATTCTCAAAAAAATCTCTACCAAACAAGGATTAAGATTTATGCCCAAGTACTTGATAATATTTGTAATAAAAGATATTTTACCTACGTGGTGACTTGTTGGAGAATTAAATCAAATAAGTGCTTTTAATTCGTAACCCTGATTTCCAATCCTTGCTCAAAAGAGGGAGAGAGAACATCTGACTCAAATAACGATCTACAATTTTGTCTCGAAATATTTTCACTTTTCCTCTCTCGAACGGCACGCAGACCATTTTCTCTTAGTAACTACTTGAAATCTGCTTTATGCAGTCTGTATCCTAATGGTTCAAGAGTCAAGACAGAAGTTCGACAGGGGAAAATTTTAAATTATATTTTAAAATAAATAAATAATAACTAGGACGATAAACTAAAATATTTTAATTTCCATCTTGACCTCTATCCCCGCCCAGCTTCCAGAAATTCCCGAAAGTCCCACTTCATTGTCATTCCTTCCTATTTTTTATTAGAACTAGTGGGAGAACGTTAATTGCTTACTGTTAAAAATAACTGCATGTAAATTTTAGAAAAATTCATTTGTAAACGATAGTGATGCATGAAAATGCCTAAAGCACACAGGAACAAAAAATTTACATCTCAATTTATTATAAAACGTTAAAACAAATTACAAATTCAATTTTTTATTAGTAATCAGCATGTATGAAGCATTGATCACCGTTTCACTATTTTGAATATGTTATCCTTTTAACATAACTATATATGTAATTTTGTTACCCTCTCACCTTTTGAAGGACAAATTAAGTAGAAACAATATTCACAAAACTCCTATAAAAAAAAATGCAATGTACTCCACTAAAAATAAAAAAGACTATAACAACTTCATTCTTTTAATTCGATAAGGATTCAATTAACACAAATCGAAAAATTTCATGCAAACATCCAAAATTTGAGGGAATAATTTTTTTTATTTCTATATTGTTATAACTAAAACAAACATTAAAAAAATGTAGGAATTCCTTTTTGACGAAAACAATAAATGATAAAATTAATCAAATAGGGAATTGATAGAAGAAACAAAACATTTAAATTTCCAAAATATAGGGATTATGAAAATGAATAATAGTACCGTATACGATGCAAGAAAAAAGTTGAAAACTAAGAAATGTGTACATTAATGTCTGGTTTGCTTAAAGTTAAAAAAATTTATATAGATATCATAAATAATCATGACATATCGTACAGTTGCATGACCATTAAGCGCCAAACAATTTACGCGTTGAAGTACATATTAAAGCATCTCTGATTCAACGCTAAGGGGCTACCCAACTACAAATGAACTCATTAACTTCTGTGAATGAAAATAATTTTCGAGAAATATTACTTTAATTAGAGTAAAAAAAAAAATTATGTTATTGTATGCTCTAAATTTTTTCTCAAAAAAAGCAATGATGAAATGTTGTAAAGCTAGCCCTCTGTGACATGCTGCAATGCCAATAGCAAAAACAAAGTATTGTCAATATAGATAGTTAGAAAAATTCAATTGAAGACATGTAATCATGGAACAACATGAAGTATGCACACATAAATACTATAGTAGGACTACATCTTTGGTAATATGAAATAAAGCAATCGAAGATGGATCCATGGGAAGGAACTTATTGGAAAAGGGAAAACCTCCGAATTTCATTCTTAATTTTGATGTAGATCAAATCTACAAACATACTAACAAACATATTGCACCTTAAGAAAACAAACATTTTTCTTATTTCATGAACAACCAAAAATCCTGCAAGACGTTTTAAAGTCTTAAATACTAAAAAAACAGATAATCTACTGGCCAACAGTCCCTTAATGGGCTAGGCTACAAAACAAAATAAATAAATATTGAAAATAATGAACTAAGAAACATTAAGTGTCATTTTGACTTAGCAAACGAATTCAAACGTCCAAAATTTCTCATATGTCACAACAAAGTGAGTTCAATGGGAATCGTCGCGAGCTTTCCAGAATGGGTCATGGGCCCAAAACGAACATTGTATGCAAAAGTTATACAAATTTTCTTCGAACGTCGACTATTCAAATGTTCCAAATATACAAGTGCACGTTCCTCTACACTAACCCATTATAATAAGTTGTGCGAATTCCACATTCGACATCCACTACTTATGTTTCAAAACAAACAACTTGAATAAACACTATTGATGTGATTCTATTCTGTCTTCAATTCAATTTTAATTTCTTATTTTCTTTGCGTGTTTAAGTGATTTTAAAATCATCAATAAAGCCCTCACTCATAAGGGCGAGAACTAAAGAGTCAAATTTATACTTGTGCAAGCTTGTGGACATATTTGGAAAATGTGATAAGACTTTGATATTATGTTTTATCATTTTTACATATTGAAATATAGAAAAAGAAATACATACATCTTATTACAATATAGTTTTCAATTAGCACATTGCAACAAATCTATAGTTATAACCTAATCCGACAAAAAAAATAAAAAAATGTACACACATCTCTTCAATTTACCCATCTTATTTCCTTTCTCTCCCCACAACCTTTCTAATTGTTTCGAGACAAAAAAAAAGTCTTCATACTTTATCATATACAACAATGAGTTTTAAGAATTGATGATAACAATCAATTAAGTGTACATGGTTACCAAATCTCGACATATTAATTACAAAACATAACCGTGAGTTTTAAGAATCAATGATAGACATCAATTAAGTTTACCTGCTGCAAGATTTACCGAATGACTACAAGAGCAACTCACACTTGTAGCACCATGGGTGTACATCAACCTCCACATATCAGTTGTGACATTTCTATTACCGAGAGGATGGATATTTAAGTCATATATAAAATATTGGAACATAAGTAAGCGGTAATGCATATAATTTTCATTTTCTTCATTTTTTAGTTATTGGCATTTTAAAACTATCAAATTCAAATAAATTATGTGATATTTGGTTTTAAACAAAAGAATTTAATATTTTCCAAGGAACACCCAAAAACAAATTATAGCTCCGCTGAAATTTCGAATTCAAATTTACCTGGATGTGACACAGAAGTGATGGTACTACACACGGCACAACACACATTTGTTGCCCCACTCGGGTACATAAGAAGGCTCTTATACCCATTGCACACTATATGGCTGTGCATTCCTGTAACCATTTTAAATTATTACATAAAAAGAAACACATCAGTAAAATTAACAAGAAATTAAAATAGGAATGAAATGGAAGTTTCTCGAGAAATTGGAATTCTAAGTATTCACTATATATTACGGTAAAATGTGAAGGAGCAAGAGTGGATGGATTTTCAGTTCATCAGCGATGAAGAATTGATTTTTTATGGGGTTTTGAAATCGGATTCGGATCGGAATCGGGATGGAAATTGAAATTCTATGGGTGGAACGTAAATGACATTAAGAAATGGGGGGAAAATCTAATATAAACCGCATTCTCAATGAGGTGTTACTCTCTAGAGTAAGCAATGGAAGATAACGGGTAGTGAAGGCATTGAAAGGGAAGCCATAGACATGACAATTCGATTGTTGTGAATTAATGGTGGTGGATTGATGAATGACGGAGTATGGATGAAGTTAATTGCATGTGAAAATGGAAGATGCGATGAGTTGCGTGAAGAGGAGGGGAGATGTGCGAGGGGCAAAAAAACATTTTTGACGACGATGGAAAATTGCGACACGTGGTGCCAGGTTTTTTGCCTCTTTTAGTGAAAATGGAAAGGGTTCACGAATGATTGTGAAAGAAGTTTTATTGAATTGGGCCAGGCCTACAACAAAGAGTGGTTCTGGCCCAGTCCATAACTCCACCTGTACGTTTGTTTTGGGGTCCAGGTCTTCTCTGGTCTCCCCCTGTTCAATCGAAGCCAATTATGCAGTCATTTGGGGAGCCCTGGCCGGAATTTAATAACGGACTCCAGTACCAGGACCTCCTCCGATCAACTGATTCCGGTACACATTTACACATATTGTATGCATTCATAAAGATTATATATATTTATTTGTTAAAGATTACATATCTATTTATTTTTTATTTTGGTTTTGGACTCTACAGGCTTGACGCTGATCGAATTCTACTCCAA
>CAIGRE010301539.1:0-11846 GCA_903798275.1 Fraxinus angustifolia subsp. syriaca
TGAGAAGTGCATAGTATGTCAGCAAGTTAAAGTAGAACATCAAAGGCCATTAGAGCTATTAAATCCATTAGAAATTCCGGAGGGCAAATGTGAGCAAATAGCCATAGATTTTGTTGTAGGTTTTTCGAAGACAACGAAAGGTCACGATGCTATCTGGGTAATTGTGGACCGATTGACAAAGTCGACTCATTTTCTTTCGGTAAGAATAAACTACAGTATGGATCAATTTATCCAATTATATGTCAAGGAAATTGTTAGACTGCATGGAGTTCCAACATCTATCGTCTCAGATCGAGATCCAAGATTTACTTCCAAATTTTGGAAAAGCATGCAAAGAGCCATGGGAACAAAGTTGAATTTCAGCACTGCCTATCATCTTCAATCTGATGGACAATCTGAAAGGACTATCCAAATCTTAGAAGACATGCTTCAAGCATGTGTATTAGATTTGGAAGGTAGTTGGGAGTCATACCTGTCATTAGTGGAGTTTGCATACAATAATAGCTTTCATGCTACTATTGGTATGACTCCTTATGAAGCTCTATATGGTAGAAGGTGTAGATCTCCAGTTCATTGGGACAAAGTTGGAGAAAATCGAATTTTGGGTCCAGAAATTATTGGAATAACAGTACGAGCAATCGATAAAATTAGAGACTAAATAAAAGTAGCTCAAGATAGACATTAAAGCTATGCAGACCAGCGAAGAAAGTCAGTAGAATTTGAAGTTGGTGAGAAAGTGTTTCTTAAAGTTGCACCATTCAAATGAGTTCTTAGATTTGGCAAGAATGAAAAGTTGAGACCTCGATTTATTTTTGAAAGGAATTCTTATTTTCTTGATGTTTATGTAACTTTGATATGAAATACTATAAGGCCTCCGGGTCGATCTTTATGTTAAATCCTACGGGATGAACCGTTTGATCAAATATGTTAAATCCTACGGGATATGCAAATTCTTAAGAAATTTCTTGAGCTATTAGATATCGCGACCAGTTTGCTCTAAATCTAAGAAATGTTGATATGTTATGTTAATTTTTATATTTATATCTCGATAATAAGAATATGCACGTATTTTTACTGAGTGTTTTTCGAAATACTCACTCTTACACAATAACATTTCAGATTAGAACGGATCGTGCAGACGTGGAAGATTGACGAGTGATGCTTATGGGATCGCCAAGTAAAAGTTTAGAATGATAAATTGCAAATTTTATTTTGAAAGACACTTTTATGTTAGATATAATACTCGTTATTTTAATAGTTTTTTTTATGATTAAGTACTTGACATTTTATGTTAAATTTTTTATTTATGATATGAAATAGATTTGTAGTACGTAACTTGTTAGTTTAATAATATCGATTTATCGGTCAGTCATAAAATTTGAATAAAAGTGTATTTTCGTTTAAATTAGATAAAAAAGATTTTTTGGTAACACTTGAAGTCTATAAAAATGAAATAGATTTCTGGGCGTTACAATTATGTCATCCACATATACGATTAAAATTGTCTTTGTTCCATTTTCTGACTGTTGGAAGAACATTGTGTGATCTGATTGTCCCTGTTCATAACCTTAGCCTTTCAACACTTTTGCAAATCTATCAAACCATACCCTAGGTGACTGTTTCAAATCTTGGTGGTAGAGTCATTAAGACTTCTTCTAGTGCCCCATTGAGAAATGCATTTTTAATATCTAGTTACTATAGAGGCCAACCTAAATTAGCTGCTAAAGATAAAAGAACTTTGTTGGTATTTTAGTTTGGCTACTGGTGCAAATGTCTTTGTGTAGTCAATACCATAGGTTTAAGTGTATCATTTAGCAACCAATCGAGCTTTGTACCGTTTTATTGTTCCATAAGCTTTATACTTTACATTGAGGACCCATTTACATCCTACAGGTTTTTTCCTCTTGGTAAATCCACCACATCCCAAGTTTCATTTTTTTTTCCAATGCCCGCATTTCCTCCATCACTGCTTCTCTCCATTCGAAAATTTTCAAAGCTTTTGGGACACTCCTTGGGATTTAAGTACCGTCAAGGTTAGATGTAAAAGTACGAAATCTTGTAGATAGAGCATTATAAGATATGAATTTTGAGATAGGATGGAGAGTGCTTGACTGAGTTTTTTTTATTCTGAGTGCAATAGGTAGATCAATGTTTGGAGACTCGTGAGAATCTGGAGCTAGGTCTGGAGGTATCATTGGTTTTGATCCTTCTGGTACTTCAAGTGTAAGATCCTCCTTGTACTTTGATTTTGCCCTCCGTGTGTAAACTAACGTCTCCTTGTCATTTTGTATTCCTATATCTCCCCCCGAGTTCATATTCTCATCTATATATGGCATATTAGGTTTGAAGGGTGAGATATCGATGTTCTTCGGGGATGAGATTTCAAGATTTAAAAATCTATCTTCATTAAACTTCTCCCCCTGAAAAGAGGTTTTTTGAAGTAGGATGTCTTTTCAAAGAACGTAATATCCAGACTAACATATGTTTTCTTTGTTGATGGATTATAGCATTTGTTGCCCTTTTGAGTAGGGGAGTATCCGATGAAAACACATTTAATGGCACGTGGATCAAGTTTTCCTCGATTATGAGAATGAATGTGAGCAAAGGCAGTACAACCGAACACCTTGAGTGATATGTCTGGAATTAAACGAGAAAAAGGAAGAGTTCTGAAGTTTTTAGGTGATTCGAAGGAATGTATGTGATTAACCATTCAGTTGATTAGATATGTAGATGTTAAGATAGCATTTTCCCAAAACATCTTTGGCATATTTGAGGTGAACATTAGGGTACGTGCAACTTCAAGTATGTGTCAGTTTTCTCGTTCGGCAATCCCATTTTGTTGGAGAGTGTCGACACTCGAGCTTTGATGAACAATACCATGTTTTGTAGATGATCTCGTATAGTGGTATTGAAGTATTCAGTTCCATTATCAGTGCGTAAGATTTGAATTTGTATTTGGAATTGTGTTTGTATCATTTTGTGAAAGTTGATGAATATGGAACATACATTAGTTTTCTCTTTAAGTAGATAAACCCAACATACCCGAGTGTGATCATCTATAAATGTAACGAACCATTTTGTGTGAGTGTGATTAGAGATCCCATAGATCAATGAGAATTATGATGAATGGTTTTAATGACTTATATATGGATTTCAGAAAAGTAGTGCGATGATGTTTCGCAAATTCACAAATTTCACACTAAAAATCAACAAATGTTTTATTTGAAAAGATAGACGGAAAGACATGTTTTATCTATTGCAAGTTCGGGTGACCCAGTCTATAATGCCACAATAGAACATCATTATCCCTAGAGACCAACATGAAATTACAAGCTTCAGTTTTACTTTGTTTACCCACTTCAGTTTCTTCAAAGTAGTAGAGTCTCTCACACTCTTTAGCACTGCCAATTGTCTTCCCCGATGATAGATCCTTGAAAATACGGTAAGATTGAGAAAAATTAGCAGAGCAATTTGAGTCTCTAGTTAATTCATAATTGGGTGATAGAATAAATTACATGACAAGTTTGGGACATAAAGAATAGATTTTAGAGTATAGACTCAAAAATACGAATACTCTCTTTTCCTACCATAGATGAGAGTGATTTGTCGGCGATCTTAACCTTTATATTGCTCAACACGGTGAGTATGAGGTGAATAGATGGTAAGCATCCGTCATGTGATCAAATGCCCCGGAGTCAATGATCCAAGGAGTTTTATATCTCGAGGAAATATTTAGGGCTTTTAGGAAACTACCTTTGTAGGCTAATGAGCTTGAAGGACTGTGTGTGGATGAGTTTTGGAGACTCGAGACAATTTGATATAGTTGCTCTAACTACTCAGGGTTGAATGCTCCACTTTTCACTTCCCTAGATTTTTCCGTTTGGCGACCAAGGCTTGGTAACCGCGATTTTTAGTGTTCTGTCTCAGCTTCCAATCGATGGGCTTCCCATGTTTATCCCAACATGTGTCCTTATGTTCGGGCTTACAACAGTATTCACACCATAGACGTCCCTTTTGTTGTCTTTAGCCCGGCCTATGTCCAAATTTTGAGACAAGTGCTACAATTTCAGATTCAAATCGAGAAGGCCCAAGTAGAAGATCATGTAGGCCCAAAATGACTTGACCCGGATTCGATTTTGAGATGCCCATTTTTAAACAGCCCACTACCATTGCTATTTGGACTGAAGCATAGAAAATGAACAAATTGTAGCCTAGTATGTCATCTGGTTCCCTTCAACATAAGTGCAACTTCGATGTCGCCGTTCGGCTCCTCTGTCAACATCACGCTCAGGATATTTTCTTCTCTTTTTCACTTCAGCAAATACTTCCCTAGTCGAAGGTAGTGGTCACCGGCTCAATATTCTACCTCTAACGTCATCCATATGCCAATTGAGATCGAAGAGAAATTCATAAACTCGTTCATTTTTTAGTTTTTTTCTTATACTTCACGCTATCGCCTAGACATTCCCACTCTTATTTAGAACTGAGATCGAATTCTTGCCAAAGAGAGGTCATCTCCAAGTAATAATTAGTAACCTCTCTTTCTCCCTATTTAATTTGCCACAATCGGGTCTTAATTTCAAAAATTTGGGATGGGTTTTCATGGTCTAAATATACTTCTTTGACAGCATCCCAAATATCCTTCGCGACGGGAGAAAAAAATTAGTTTTTCCAATAGACGGTTGCACAGAATTTACCCGCCAAGCCATGACCATAGAGTTTTCTGATTTCCATATTTGTAATTGGGTGGCGTTTGCAGGCCTTTTTGTGTCTCCGGTCAGGTAACTAGTTTTTCCCTTGCCTTCAATTACTAATTTCACCGATTGAGATCATTTCCTGAAATTCCTCCCATTCAACTTCTCTACTGTAAGTTGGAAGGAGTTATTTTCTATTCCATGAGAACTTATTGTGGAGTTGATCTCCGTCTCACCGTGAGATGACTTTGATGTTGTGGAGTTTTTACTGTAGGCGGGATTTTTCGTCATTGTTTGCAAGGTTTAGAATAACCTGGCTCTGATACCATGAAGAAAGAAATTTCTTATACAATGATGAAAAATACAACCATATTAATAGTACAAGATTGAGGAGCAGGAAAAGAAAAAATCTCCTAATTTAAGAAAAGAAAAAACTCCTAATTTATGTAGCTGAATAAGGAAATAACTAAACTAGATATAGTACAAATAATCAATCCAATATACACAGTTTCTATAGAAAATTTACATCTATCATCCAACTAACGTCTTTTTTAAATTGAAGTTGGTGGATTAATAAGCATCAATTTGCTCACAAGAAACTGACAATGCGACGACCAGGGCCGTAAAAATATCAACTATCTAGAGAACAATTGAATATGAGGAAGAGAAATGACACAAGTATCCAAAGCCTCCCGAATAAAATAACAGTCACCTCAATGTGCTGTGTACGCTCAATGTAAACATGATTAGCGGCGATCTAAATAGCAATCGTGTTATCAGAATATAGAGGAGTAGGAGCAGAATATGGAAAACCAATCTCAGTCAGAAGGCCACGAAGCTCCAAACAAGCAGCAAACATTGCACGATATTCAGATTTAATAGACGATTTAGAAACATGAGATTTCTTACTCTTCTTAGAGATCCGAGAATTGCTAAAGAATGCACCAACTATTGATAGATCTTCACGTGTTGGGACATTTAGCCCAATCCCATCACTATAAGCAGTAAGATGAAGAGGAGTCCCTGGAGAGAAAAATAAACCACAGCTAGGAATGCCTTGGAGATGGCGAATGATACAACGAACAGCAGCTAAATGAAAATGGCATAGAATTTGCATGAACGGGCTAACTTGCTGGATTGCGAAAAAGATATCCGGTCGACTAATAGTTAGATAATTTAAACTCCCCACTAGCTGGTGATACTAAATGAGATTAGATAGAAGATTACCCTCATCGTTAAGATACTTAGTGTTGTCTTCCATAGGAGTACCTAGAGAAGATGAATCCTGAAGACCAACCAACATGATCATATATTGTGTACTTACGTTGGTCAAGAAGATACCAGAAGGATAAGTGTGAGCTTCCAACCCTAAGAAGTACGTAAGAGAACTAATGTCCTCCATGTGAAATGAAGTCTGAAGATGCTGTTGTAGAGATGTAATAAAGGAAGAATATGTCCGAAGAATAACAATATCATCAACATAGATAAGGAGAAGAACAATGCCAATAAAAGTCTCGCAAAGAAACAATAAAAAATCATATCTGCTCTATTGAAATGAAAACTGAAGTAGGGTGGTTCAAATCTTGTCAAACCAGGCCCATGGACTTCTTTCAGCTCATATAATGAATGTTTTAACTTGCAAAGTGCAGACATCCGATGGACGAACGATGGTTAGGCAGGAAGTAGTACCATGTAAATGTCCTCTAGGAGATCACAATAGAGAAATGTGTTTTGATGTCTATTTGATGAAGTGGCCAACTTTGAGAAGCAGCAATAGAAATAACAGTTCATACTATAGTCATCTTAGTGACTAGGGCAAAAATCTCTTCATAGTCCACCCCATACTCCTATCTCTTACCATGGGCTACCAATCTTGCCTTATAACGATCCAAATTCCCATCAAAACGAAGTTTGATAAAATAAATCCATTTACAACCAACGGCCCAAGCATTAACAAGACAAGCAATGTCCTAATTATGATTGTCCTGGAGAACTCTAAGTTTCTTTGCCATGGCCTCTCACCAACATGCATGCTGAACAGCCTTGTAATAATAAAAGAATAGGTATATAAGACAAAGTAGCATGAAGAAATGTATTAGAAAAACCATACCGATAAGGAGGATGAGAGCTTCTAGTAGAGCGATGAGGTATGGTGGCATCCAAATCATCCACAGAAAGTATAGTTGGAGTCAGCTCAGATGGTAGGTCCATGTAGAAGGGACAATCTGAACAAAGATCATATGGTGGGTCAGGCTCGGGAAAGGGTAAATTCAATTGTTGTCGTTCATACACCAATCCAAGTTTGAACCGTTTAGGAGTAGAAGGCAAGTCATCAAAATATGGAACATGTAACTCAAGCAAAGGCTCAACATGTGTGGAAAAGAAATCTTGATTTTCAAAGAAAACAACATGACGAGAGATACAAAATCAATTAGCATGGATCATAGCAAACATATCCTTTATGAGATATACTATAACCCACGAATACACATCTACAGATTGAGCAGATATTTTATTGTGTTCATGAGGTGACAAATGCACAAAACACACGCAGCCAAAGGTATGCATATCGAGATATTGAGGATGCTGATGATATAATCGATCTCGGGGAATGTCAAAATTCAAAACCCAAGAAGGCAATCTATTGATTAAATAAACTGATGTAGATAAGGTTTTTACCAAAAATTTAGAAAGTGCAGAAGAGTCGAGCAATAACATACGAACTACATCCAACATATGTCGATTCTTACGTTCAACAACACTATTTTGCTGAGATGTACAAGGACAAGAGCACTGAGGAACAATGCCTTTAGTTTGAAGTAATGTATGAAAGTCATGGGACATATATTCGCTACATCGATCAGATCATAAAACCTTGATGCTAAAAGAAAATTGATTCTCAATATAGGCCACAAATTGTTGAAAGATAGAAAATACTTTAGATTTAGATCGAAGAAAATCAATCCAGGTAAACTTACTATAATCATCAATAAACATGACATAATTTATAATGAGCATGGGAGACAACATGAGAGATCCCATACATAAATATGTATCAAATCAAAGCAGTGTTTAGAATGATTACCATGTGATGGAAAGGGGAGAGATTTACTCTTACCCAGTTTACAAGTTGAGCAATCAAAAGAAATAGCAGAAAATTTATCTTTATTTCCCGACAAACTTGAGTTTAATAAATGAGATAAAACAATGGAGTTAGGATGACCCAAATGTTTGTGTCATATTTCACTCTTATTGTTTACAGTTGTGCTAAATGAAGATATAAAACTAGGAATGGAAAAATGCAGAGGTTAAACGTCCAACTTTAGGTCCATTCGCGAGTATTTTCCCTAACACCTGATCCTGCACAAGACAACCATTATGAGAAAATCGAATGTCACGATTATTATCAACTAGATGCCCAACTGAAATAAGGCTAGAAGAAAGTTAAGGTGCTACAAAAGCAACCTTGAATGAAGTATTAATGTCACCAACTGCTTGAATAGATAATTTATCGCCATTAGTAATCTGAATGTTCGGACATTGCTAAGAAAATTGGATGAACTAACATATGACATGCATCAGAATCAACAAGCCAAATCAACAATCACCGTAAAGGTAACTGTTGATTGCTCAAAATCTCCTAACGCCGACCTCTAGAAAGTTTCAACAAAGGAAATTGAAAAAATTGAGTTTCTTGAACCAAAATGAAATCCTAAAAAATCGAAAAAATGTATTTCTGGCTCTGATACCATTTCAATTGGATTTGAGCTCTCCTTTTGAGAATTCCTTCAATTAAATACAAAGTATCAAGATAATTACAAGGCTAATTATCTGTCATTCCCTCAATTACGCTTACCCTAGATAGAAATAAATAACTCTATACTAAATATAGTTATAGAATTTTTTTACATCTATCATCCCCTAAATACAATAATCATCCATAAATATATATCCAACTAACCTATTTGAGGTTCATGAGTAGAAGTGTTAATGTGATGGAAATCTTCATAAACAAATTGTCGAAAAGAAGCAGGTATTTAAGTTCCTTCTAGGACTTGCCAATGTTCTTTACGAAGTGCTAGGAAAAGTCTTTGGAACAAAAACTCTACCAAGCATTTGTGAAGCTTTCTCTGAAGTCTACAGGGAGGAGAGCCACAAAAAAGTCAAGATGAGCTCCAAGTCTATCACCCCAAAATCTAGGGAAGGGTCTGCACTTGCTGTTCGAGGATTTCAATCACCACAAACTAACGATAGCAAGCCCAGAAAAGGGAAGATCTTGTTGTGACCATTGTCACAAATCTGAACACACCGAAGATACTTGTTGAAAGATCTATGACAAAACAATTGATTGGAAACCATTATCCTCACGATTCTCCAATAAAAGAGAAGGACAAGGACATGTTACCTCTACCATAGACAGCCATACTCCATCCAAGTCAAACCCGTTCAGTAGAGAGTAGATTGAACTCTTTCTGAAGAAGTTTAGACAATCTCTATCAGCTCCCCACATCATCTATAATTGGAACTAGAACTTTGGGTACAATCAAGTAATACCCTTAATGCGCTCAGTGCAAAGCAAGAAAACAAAGGCCATGGATTGTTGACTCAGGTGCCTCATATCACACGATGAGTGATGCTTCTCTTCTCACAAATTTTAAGCCATGATGTGATGAACTTATTGTATCCGTGTCCAAAGACTCGGTCATAATTTCAAACTCACTTTTAACTCAGTTTTACTTGTTCCAAATCTTGATTGCAATCTTTTATCAATCAATAAACTCACTTGTGACAAAAGTTATGTGGCTAAATTTGTTTATAACCTTAGTAAATTTCAAACTTGAATTCCGGGAAGATGATTGGTAGTGTTGAAATGTGTTCGAGACTTTATTTCCTCAAGATTGAAGGTTCTTCTAATAAACAAGCCCTCCAAGTTGTGTCAACAACTCAGAATAAAGTCATGCCAAGCCTTAGTTCCAATAATGATGAAGAGATTATGTTGAGTCACTAACGTTTAGGTTATCCAAATTTTTTGTACTTGGAAACTCTTCCCTCATTATTCAAGAATAAAAATTCAAAGAGTTATCAATGAGAAATTTGTCGATTCTCAAAGCATATTAGAAACTCTTATCATAATATGCCATACAAAAAATCTCATCCTTTCTCAATGATTCACTCAAATATTTGGGGTCCTCGAATTAAAAACATAAATGGAACACATTCATTTATTTCATTTATGGATGACCATCTTCTCAAGGTAGCCAAGTCTCTTAGGTTTACTTCTCATGTTCCTAAACAGCTCAAGGGAGAAACAGTCCTTACTGCTACTTATCTCATAAATAGGATGTCTTCTAGTGTGCTAAACTTCAAAACACCGGTAAGTATTCTTCTTGAATCCTATCCAAACACCAGACTTGTATCCTCCATTCCTTTAAAAGTATTTGAGCACTCAGCCTACGTCCATGTGTACCAACAAAATAAAGGAAAACTTGATCTCAAGTCTATAAAATGCATTCTCTTAGGGTATTCTTCCAACCAAAAACGGTACAAATGCTATTCTCCTATCACCAAATACTTTTATAATTCAATGGATATTACTTTCTTTGAACAACTTCCACACTATTCCAAAACGGCTATTCAAGGGAAGAATTCAGAGGAAAAATTCAGCTAAAGAATACCAGCCTTGGGACAGCATACTTACTGGGGAATCTCTATCTCTTCTGATATTCCAACAATTCCCACATTTTCAGGTCCTAATATTTCCCAACAATAACCTCAAATTCCTATCATAAATGACCCTCAAAGAGAGCCACAAAATCATCCAAACAGTTCTCCAAATGACCCTATTGAAATCCCTACTCTTTTGGCAAATAGCCCTCACATTCCACCTGTCCCAAATAGTGAAACCCGTGTCTATTCTAGGAGAAAGAAAAATCAAGAGGAAATGGAGGACCGAACACATCTTGAGCAAGTCCAGGACTCTAATTCAATTTCAAGTCTTCGTATATGTTGACGGAGGTTCTTCGAATACAAGTTAGCAAGCAAGTCTAAAGGTGATTTTTCATCTTGACCCATCAATATATCAGCAACTGGTTGGGTAACTCACTTATGTCATGGTTACTCGATGTTGTCCAACTTTGCAGTTAATCTCCTGGGCTAGTTTATGAATTAACCTTGTCAACCTCATCTTGATGCTGCATGTCATTTTCTTTATAGAAAGCTACTCCTATATAGGGCTTTTTATCTCAATTAAATCAAAATTTCAGTATCATTCACATTGTGATTAAAATTGCACAAGATGTCCTATGATTCAACGTCCTACCTTCGATTACTGTATTTTTAAGGTCTAGTTCATTTCTTGGAAAACAAAGAAACAATTTACATTTCTTGCTCATTTGCCAAAACAGTACCTAGTGCTATAGCTACCACTTGCAGCGAGCATAATTGGTTATGTTATTGTCTTAAAGATACTGAGATGCCTCTTTCTACTCCCGTGTTGCTATATATATTGGCATTCAAGCTGCATTTATATTTTTGACAAACCAGTTTCCACATATACACGAAATGTTTGTAGCAAATGCATTTTTGATGTTTGATCTGTCAGGTATACATCTAATCTAAGAAGCACGGATACGGATACGAATATGTAATTCAAATGCCATATGATAAAGCACACGGATACGACTTTCTAAAATTAAGATATGCAAATACATGTTATAAAATTCAACATAATTTCATTAATCTAAAAAAATTAAAACAGAAGCATAATAATAAAAATAAAATAAAAAACTAAAGCATTTTATCTTATTCATTAATTGTCCCAACTTTCAACATCATCAACTTCTTCATATCATTAAAAATAATACTCACCGACTGGTGCTCATCTAATGATAGATTAGCAACCTCAAGCAGTCCAACACCTTCAAAAGTATCGAATGATTTTTCGGCAATGTCCCACATTTTGGATTCTCCTTTTGAATAGAGATCTATTTCTTGATAAAAGACGCATATAGTTATGAATGAAAACCAATCCTTCAACTCATAGTAGAGTTATTTTATTTTTTTCTCATAGAGTACGTACTCCAATTTCTTTCTGTGCAAGATGAAGAAGACGACTGTACTTTTAAGCAAAGATGCATGTGAACCATGAAGTAG
>CAIGRE010301607.1:0-14108 GCA_903798275.1 Fraxinus angustifolia subsp. syriaca
CGAAATCAAACAATTAAGAAAAAAAAAAATTCCTTGCTCTAGGACTTGGTTCTGCAAGATGGAATAGGTTACTCATGAGAAATTTGATTCGTTTTATCATTTAGAAGATGCTTTCTTATGACAAATTTAGTTTCGAAGAGTGGTGGGAAGAGTAATGATTTTGTTACACACTTCATTTCGTAGATTGAGCATTAGAGGACTTGCACAACGATGATTCAATCATTTCTCTAGACACGTGCTTGAGTTGCAGATAGCTTAGAGCAATGGAGAGAACGAAAGTAAAAAAAAAATGTCCATTATCACTTGAGAATGCATGATTGAAACGGATACAAATAGAAATTTGACTTCGGTAAACTCGAGAATGCACGAGTGTGCTTACTTGAGCCAAGAAAATTCGAAACAGAAATAACATTATAACAACAAACTAATACATATTCTCAATAACCTGTCATTGGTTAGCTGAATATGAGACATAACAATCAAGAGAACAAATACTGCCAAAACAATTCCTTTGAACTGAAGACAAAATTAAACAAATTTTAATATTCAGCTCTTTTTTTCATGCAGCGTTCTCAGCAGGTAGGCAGATCAGCAGGAGGAGGCTCAATGGATTGTAATTTCCCCTTTCCATTTTCAACCAGGAATGACATAGCAAGACCCCAAGTGAGATGGGAATCTATATGACAGTGAAACAGCCAAACTCCTGTTGCAAAATGAGGTTTTATATGGTTATAATTAGTGTGTTAATTTAGCTATGATATCAGAGGATTTTCTAATATACTGCATAAAATATAATCTACAACTCACCTGGATTATCAGCCACGAAACGTATGACTGCCCATCCACCAACAGGAACATCTATTGTATTTCTAACTGGTGGATCAACAAGGTTGAATCTAGAAGTGTCTGTTTGGGGATTGAAATTGCCAAATCCTTGTCCCACGACGAAGAAATGGTACCCGTGAAGATGAATAGGATGGTCATCTGTTGAGAAGATGGCTGTATCTTGCAGCACAATTTGTACATTTGAACCATACTTTAATTTGTACAGCTTAGTCGCAAAACGTGGTTGCCACAATGCACGGCTCACATTGCCTGTGTAGTCGAATTTCACTGGTGGAACTGGAGGAAAATCTGTGGTAAAAACTCCAGGAATATTTTGGTAATAGGCTTGTAACAAGGAGGTCCTTCTAGGAAGCACAAATGAAACATTGTTCATGCTGGCAGCAAAGCGGGTATTATTTGGTCCTTGACATCTAGGTCCAGGGGTACAATTGACAAATCCCAATCCCACCGTAAAAAACAAGTTCTTGTCAATCTTTGTAGGGACTTTGGCGTTTGAAGGAATACTTCTCAGTTGGCTTGTAAATGCAGTTGTGGTGGCAGTGTCATTGAAGGCCGGCAGCTGAGGTAGCACAGGACTCGAGGATGATCTTCTTCGGGCATTTTTGTACTCGAGAATTGCAGTGGTGGTTGTGTTGTCAAATGGCGCATTCTGTGCTGCAGCATAAGCACGTGCAGCCATATAATAGCGTGCTGGTGGTTGGTCAGCCGTGAGTAGGACATTAGTTGTCTGTCCAGGTCCAACCATGATGACCCTTGTGGTAAATGGTTTGTGATAGGAAGCATCAGCTTCAACTACGGTTAGTTTGTGATTGGCCACAGAGAAAAAGAGCTGTTGATTAAGTGCAGCGTTGATGACTCTGAGAAGAACTGTCTCCCCGGATTTAACAGAGATTTTCTTCGTAGCTGCATTGGAACATAAAAACAGCTATTATTTTTCTACTGTCATTCATTTCTGGCTAGTTGATTTTCGAAGTCACGGTTTTTTTTTTTTTTACTCAATTTTCATCAGGTTAACTTTTTCTTGATTATGAAATTCTAATTTTCTAGATGAGTATTAGACCTTTGCTGGAGCATCTGTATAGGTCACCAGGCTGACCATTAATAGTGTATGCATCTGAAACATTTGGTCCTGCTCCAGTAAAAAGCGCCTGTCTCATGACATCCATAATGTTTCTGTCCCACCATTCACCTGTGTTCATTAGTTACATTAATATTTATATGAGAATTCCTAACTCAAACATAGGCTAATTAAATCAGAAAGTTGAGTGGCCAAAAATGGCTAATTACCTAGAATAATAGGAACTTCTAAATTGGGTTTTGGAAAGGGATATGAGGAGCCAGATTTCGGAAAGATAATAATTGCTCCATAGACTGTGGCTCTGAGCCATCTGCTGTGAGCATGCCACCACAATGTACCTTCCTGATTTTCTATTGTAAACCGGTAAGTATAAGTGGCTCCCGGTCTAATTGGACATTGAGTAACATATTCGGGACCATCCGCCCATGGTGTTCGCATCTGACGAATTCCGTGCCTTGTGAAAATTGAAAGCTTAGGTTACATTCCAACGGAAAGATATTATCAATAAGAATATTTGTATCTTGGTGAAAATAGAACCTAAAAGAAATCATCACGAGAGCATTAGCGACATGTTTGATATGTTGTACTTGACAACACTGTAATAGGACAACGCTTGGGATTTTAACTTGTTTACTCTTTTAACATTGTCTAATATCGAGTACATACTAAATATGCCAATATCTGCATGTTTACACATACACACGAATTTTATATATTCTATTACCAGTGGAGTGTGACATTGTAACGAGCTCTATTCGTGACTTTGATGACGAGTGTATCTCCATTTCTTACTGCAAGAGTTGGCCCTGGAAATTTCCCATTAACTGTGATTATGTTGTGGGTTCTGCACAGCCTCTTCACTGGTGTTTCTTGAACCTGTGACAATCAGAATATATTTTCAAACTGAATAAGTTGTAAAGAACCTAAGAGAAAAGGATAAGACAAGAAGATGGTACAAAATACATACATCAAATTCATGGTGGTGAATTTCTGCATCTGCTAAAGATACCATAAAACCGAATATGAGAACTGCTAAAAGAAGCTGGAACAATGATCTGATGCAGCAGCCAAAGTTTTTAGCATCCATCTTGCTTCTTTCTCTTCTTTTGTTTAGTGAAACTTCAAAGTTTTAATGCTTGGTTGAGCTGCAAAAAGGGATACTATTTATACAAATTTGGAGAGGGGAATAAATCTATAGTTTAATTTAAAAATAATTCAGAGGGGGTCAGATATAGTAGGATTTGTTAGGTGGAAGTGGACATTATTACGGAAAAAGAAGAAGCTAAAACTTTTGTATGTTATATTGTCCAGCGCACATGACACATACTTTTAGGGGGACGGGTTAGATTAGGAGTACAAGGACATTAAAACCTTATGGAACTTAATCCAACCACACGATTTGGTGCATCCACTAATTCTATCAATGTTAAACTAACCAAAATCTTTCTTTTTAGATTTTGAGGGCAGATTAACTCCATGTCCTGATTATCCTCGAATTCCATTGAACAACTCTACTTAGATGATTTTATATAGCATATTTAAATATGAGATTTACTTAATTAGGAGGAAGAAATACACATTTTTCTTTATTCATGCATTATTTTCTTGTCCCCTTAGAAAAACAATGTGAAACTAAGCTTTCTTGGCAGTCAATTTGGGGTTGGCTACATGAATCTTTTTTGCCACTCGTTCACCTCTTCCCAAATTTTAAGTTTCGAGTGGCACTTCCTCGCAGTAGGAGTATCATAATTTTCTAGGAAAACAGAAGCACTATAGTGTAATGTTAAAGACATTATGTTGCCAAATAAGATTATGTCATATATTCACTAGTTGACATTTTATAGTCACTAATAAAAACCTTTGATAAACATGTAATACATGTAAGTCAAAATGGATACACTGATTGGATAGATTGGATATCATTAAAAAACAAGACACATGACAAATTATTTTTTCCAATCGTATTACGTGTACCAAATATGCCAACAACGACAATCCATAAATTTAAGATCAGCTGTATGTTAGTTTTGATCTACCTCTCCTGTGCTAACTTGTTCCACCCGTCGCATATTTTTAGTTACTGGTTTCCATTTCCTTCGTGCAACTATAAGCAAGCAAATGTCCCGCAGATATTGAATGTCATAATCCTTTATGAAAAGATAATTTTCAGATATGTAGTCCTTCGAATTAGTTAGCCAAACAACCAAAACATTAACCAGACACAGTCCTTTTAATTGACATTACAAAAGATCATTTGTTAACCAAACAATAAAAACATGAATCAATCAGATGGCAGCATCTGGTACCTGCAACTTATCATTTATGAAAGTGATATCAGCATTGGAGAGGAGACAGTAATAAAATGGACCAAGTTTCTTTGGAAGTAGAGTCAGTTTATTGGAGTTTTTTATTGTTTGAAAGAAAGGAATGAATGAACGAACGAACGAAACTGGAATTAAACTGAGAGTTGAAATTTGGGTCAAGTTTGGGTGGATTAGGAAAATATTCTAACAGATTTCTCTGTGGTTGACTTAACCTAAATTTTGCAGCCTAAAACTGAAGTAATAGAATCTAGAATGGTTCCACCTTCATGCATGTTAACACATAATTTAATGCCAAAAGTGATATCGAAGGAACTTTTTTGGAGTTACTATTCTTAATGCAATTGGGATCAGTCAAATAATATTATATCGCCAATCAGTCTGTTTTATCACAACATTTAATGGAAGACCACGCTCGAAATCTGATACAAAACTATCAACTTTTTATGCTGATTATCAACCTATTTTGTTAACTTTCTTCCTTCATTGATACCAGTTGTGACTAATAATGATAATAACAAATGATTGATAATGTGAAATTGACATTTAACCAATGCGGATTGAGCTTAATGAGCCTTAAAAAACCTTTGTAAATGCATTCACCTAAAGTTGGAATAAAATGCCTTCATATTACACAACTCCATGTTCACAGTAGGTGATGAATATGAAGTGATTAGGTAGCTTCAATCAAGGAACTAATCTGTTAAAAAAAGAAAAAAGTGATGCTCGATTAGTTTGCTTCCCACATTTTAGTATATTACAATCATTTTGAGGTACATTTCAGACGAGTTAGGCTGCCTGCCCAACTTAAAGTCTTAAAACACGTCCAGCACAAAAACTTGCTATGAATTAATAATATGTAAATGCATCAATATTTGAAATTGAACTTCTTGACAAAAAAACAGACCAACTGAACTCATTCATCGCACATTTAACAATGTTCGATTAGACAGCACGTCCACTGTAAAGTTCAGTCAGGAGGTTCAATACTACACAAGACAAATATTAGCTTCATAAATAAGTAGATAATAAGCTGTAGAGATGTACCTATTCTGCATTTACATGCACATCTTCATGAAAAATGATCTGTTTCAAGAATTAGCAATCAAAGCAACTGATACTTCACAATTTTGCACACACTATCACTATGTTTTTGGGGGACGAGTACTTTTACAACAATAAATTTCAATAGTACATTTCAAATTTATGTTGAAACGCCGGTTGCAAAACAGCGGTAAAATACAAATTATTCTCAAAGAATCATGTTAATTTAGTGTACATTGATATCTAGAAGCCAATCTTGAAAAGGAAAAAAATAACAAGCTATCAAAATTGCACCACTGCAAAATAGAAGCGTAAAACTGCCATCATCCTGCACTGTCTCCTCAACTCTCTCAACATAGCCCCCGTGTAATTCTGAGCTAAATTTGAAGTTTAAGTGCTTGCAATGATTTAATTTTCAATTTGCATATCTTCAGAAACTCAGACATTAGAGTAGTCTGTCCATTAATGATCTTCCTTGTAACATCGGCAGGACTCCAAGATTGTAATGCTTCAGATATCCTCTCGCCCAGTTCAAAATCTTTCATCACAGAAATAGAAGACCGGAGTATTTGGAAGACCTTCCCGGGCCCTTCAGTATTTGCGTCTCTATGAATCAAGGAAAACATGGCTTCAAAATTCTCATCATCTGCTAGATCAATTTGTTCGCTTAACCATTTTGCAACCATTTGTATTATATCGCACACAGATTGGATTGCATTTTGTAACTCGTGTAACAGCTTAGAGTTTATCTGTTCTGGAGGTCCAGCTTTCTTTTTCTTCTTTCCTGAAGGAAGAAGTGATCGAATGCAAGACTGGATAATTAAGCTATGCCAAGCTAAGGGTTCTGTTACCAATTGCACCAGAACGGGAAAATCACTTCCAGGAGAAGAGATCAGGGAACCTGTGGACTCAATCTTATCTAGCACGTACTTCCTCATCAGCAAGTTTACAAGGTGCCAAGTACCAGAGCTAGAACTGTCTGAATCTGTGAGCCGTATCTCATGAGAATTTAGATTCCAAGCATTGAAAAACACAGCAAAATTTATCCAGTCAACAATAGCTGGACCGAATGCCTGCCCAAGCATAAATTTAATTCATTTACGGGAAGCCTGTCTTAAAAATGCACATCGAGCAATGTGCAATTCCCAACATAAAGAGAATTTTCCAATCAAGTTACAATTGCCATTATTTTTATATAAAGCGGATGATGAAAGGGATTAATAGGTGCACCACGACATCCCCACTATGTTGGCACCTCCGTAGCACCCTTATCATCAGCCTACCTCAACAATGACCATTTTTTACTCTTAAAATGAAAGCAAGTCTGCTTTTCTTAGTTAAGTCAAAATTGTGACTAGCAATATAACACGTACACACCCACTGTGGAAGACCCACAATTCTCACATGTAACATAGAACTCAAATCTCATAAACAAGAGTTGATTGAAATGTCCAGATATGGTAAGTTACAATTCCCAAGGGGTATATTTTGGGAAGGGAACATACAAAAAGCACATGAAAGTGGGTAGAAGTGGAAAAAGAAAAGGCCAGTCCCAATCTATGGCCAACAGTTTGCATAAAAATCCCTTGGTACGTGAAGCAAAGCATGCACAACAAAGGTTCCTAGTATCAGAATTTGTCCCGTTACTCTTGTATCGTATTAATGCAAGTCATCTAGTATTGTTTGCAAGATGTTTAAACACAAATCTGAAGGCAGAAGGCAACTCCTCCAACAAGGAGGTTCAAGTTTCTTATCCAGCAAACCTGGACACATGTTAAAGTCACTAGATTTTGGAACAAAAAAATACATATGTTCCAAAGCCTATTTCACTCGAGTGAGAAAAACGTGTAGTATGAAAAGTTTAACATAGAGACATGCCAAGGCCTACATAAAACCTCACAACTCTTCGTGTCGTCTCAAATAATACCGTCACTAATGCATGTACTTTTATCAACTAACGAAAAGTAAGAAAATAGATATCACCCATCTTCAAAAAAAAATAATCACCATAATCAAACACAAGCACGTTGATACCTATTCCCATTTCCCGACCTGCCACTTGCCTATGGTAGGATGAAAAAATGAAAAAAGTAGAGGTAAACATTGCAGCAAAAAAGAAAAGTGAAATCAAAAGATCATACCTCCAATGGCTTCCGACCACTTGAAACCCCCAAAACAAGTTCTACTGCATCATGGAAAGGAAATTCCAAGATTTTGGCATAGCGGTCAAGTAAAATTTTCAGCTCTAATGAGCCCTTCGGATCTACTGAGGACCCATTGTCTTCAATACCTTTCTTAACTGACAATGCGGCAGAGTGTACGGACAAATAGATCATCCGTGGAAGAAGAGATCTCTTTTCAACAGTTTTTAGTACATTGGCTTCCATTTGTTTAACCTGGTAATGCTGCAAAAAGAGTGGATTAAATTTTGGAAAATGCTTCTTGTACATAACCATTTACATAATCTTTTACAAATCGATAAGGTGTCAAAAAGAAAGTGGGCGAAGTTTTTTTTTTTGGTTGATGAGATTTAATCCAATTAAATCTAGCCACGTAAAAACAAATTTGTAAGTTGTGGTGTACATGTAGCACAACCATTAAATTTTTATGAAGTTACAAAGTTCTAGTAGGTGTGGACACAGAACACTACAAAAAATATATGACCACAGATGAAAGGATTTGAAGGGTAAAAAACAAAGAAAGCACAAAGATCTTCTGAAAACTTATTGTCAAATATTTCGGGAGAAAGTTTAAGTGATGCATCGATAAAAATCTGCAACTTCCCCTTTTCCAAAACTGATAAAATTTACCAGTCAAAACATATTTACATGAAAATAAAAATTGGATTCATTAAAACATGATACTGAAATAATAAATAGATGGCCAAATTTTCGTACCATATTTTCTCTAGGACAAGAGGACACTTCTTGGAAATGTCCTGGAAACAAATGAAAACTGTCATTAGCTGAGGAAACCATTCACAAAGACTTGTTTGCACCAGTAGTATCTTATTCACCAGATAGTGGAAGGGAGGATTTTGCAATTGAACGTACAAAAATAATGATACTTTTAAGCATGCAGCATTACTTTCTAAGAACTTCAGAATTCAGCTAGTATTTGCGGTAAATCTTTTATCATTACATAATTGCAAGGAGGAATAATATTACTAACCTAAAAGATAATTTTTATCATACGTTGGTGTCCACCAAGGCCTTAACTGCAAATCCTCATTGAAGGTCAAAGATTTGCCTCTGATTTCATTAGAGATCTCAAGAAACTGAGTCCCACATTTTAAGCTTTCAAAAAAAAAAAAAACCGAAGAAAAAACATCAAAAGAAAAATAAAGTTACCTCTTCTGCTTCAATGTTATGAGCATTCTGTTTCAGCTGTAAAATGGGTGCTTCAATCTTTGCTATTAAATACTGATTCGAACGTTGCAGCCGTTCCTTAAATTTAACGAATTCAACTACCTAAGAGAGTAATAAAAGGAAAGCAGATTCGAGTTTTCAGATAGTACTTCTGAAAAACGCAGCTTAAAACTCAAAAGACAACAAAATGTTCTGCAGGATCCATATCTCGTAATAACTTTGAAAAAGAATTGCTAAAATATATTATCTTTAGCTACTCAAGAATTACCCAAGTGCAGAAAAAGAATTGAAATCATTTCCTTCAATTTGACAACTGGCAAAAACTCTAGATGAAGTGTCTATTCCGGTCGTCAATAAAAAGTTCTTAAATTCAGTTTCTTTGCTGGTTAGTCTTTCATAATGTATGGTCTGTAAGAAATTCTAAACAATTTGTACCATATATATAAATCTTCAGTCATCAACAGATCTTTCTCAGAGCATGTTTGGCAAACATTTATCCACATATTCTGTAAAACTCACAACTTATAAGCACTTGAACTCACACCAAACAAGCACTTAATATGGTTCTTCACCAGTTATTCTTTCATTTGTTTTGTTGTCTAATTGAATTAAAATTTACATTCCAAAACAACTTATTACTGGTCATTACAAACTTCAAAAAAAAAAAAAAAAAAAAAAAAAAAAAATTGGTTAAAAAAAAAAAAAAAAAAAATCCCCAAAAAAATGGATGAAAAATCACATGCCACCACTGTCTGCTCTAAAAGATATTTCCTTGAAAATCCACTTCTTGGATTCAAATTCCTTGTATTATCCATTTTAGCATAAAACATCTTAGCATTTTATTCCTACTTAGTGCCATAAAGTATTGCTTAGTATGCATCATCCAATCCAATAGAGTTCCTCTTAAACTTCTCCCTTTTCTCCGCCCACTTATTACATCATCTTCAAATCCTCCCTCATTAATAATTGAACCTAGAAACCTAATTATCACCCTTTGGGACTTTATGATCATCAATTTTTGACAGCAGATGCTCGTAAACAAACTACCAACAATCCAATCAATTATCATCCTCTTAGTATAATCAACTAAAAATACTCCAACTATAAAATAACATACATGGAGGACCTCTGCTTTTATATGTCTCGTTAGCTCAACCATAAAATGGACTGTGCAAGCCAATAGCAAGAGAAAATTCTCAACTTCTACCCTATTAGATCTCAAACCCATGACTTATATTTCTTTAATAGTTATGTCTACTAAATCTTTCATTTTTTTCCTCGTTAACCTTATTATCTTTATCAACATTATCTACATGAAAATTGTTGTCTACTTGAAATTATCGCTGAATATTGCAGGTATCTTACATACTTTTGAGTAGTTCCTATGGCGATATGCAAGGAACGTAAGATCTGCAGATTCTCGAAAGTGATCATCCATGAATTTTAGATAGTCACTCAATAGATCGTTTACATCTGCCCATAGAGGAGATTCTAACATTTGTGGTAAAATGTGGTGCGATATGGTCTCCAGTAAAATATTCTTCACATCCAAGGATTTATACCTATACAGAAGAAGAGGAATTGTCACTGCTGAAAAAGAAAACTTGTAACGTAATATATGCTTCAGAAAATGGAACCTCAAGCACAGTTAATAAATATTAGTAGAACAGAAACTAGGTCTCCCAAGAACCAAGAAATTCAGCTAACACTATACTAATATTGTTTACCACTCATACGCCAATGGAAGTGAACTCCAATAAGAATACAGGTGCACCAAAAAAATCTTGTACTGCCAGACAAGCCTGTGAAAGATGAACATCAAAATTCATGTTACCAAGTAATTACAGGTATCTAAACAAATGGAGTATTCTCAAAATGAAGCTTTTAAAGTCATGTCATGTAAACATTCATTAAGATTTCGTACAAGAGATAGTCTAATAACATATCAAAAGAAAAATAAAAAATTGTCACAAACAGGATAAGCATATCAATACCAGGGAACAAATAAGCAAATTGTTCTAACTTCAGTAGAAACAGATTGCATGGGAAAAAAACTACAAGCAGATACCATAAAATTGAAAGTTCACAAACTTCAAAGAGAATAAAAAGAGTATCATGATGACAAGCTCAAAAAGGAAAAACTGAAGAAGTAACACAAGATCTATGGCTCAGTTTCAAAAAGTCTAAACAAATACACACAGAAAACTTCTGTATATAGGCAAAGAAAGGATCTCGTCCAAAAGTAACAAACAAATAAATAATAATAAGACAAAATCATTTAGAGAAGTTAATCTTAAAGTACCATGTAAAAGACGCAGAAGTAAGGGACTCTACAAGGGCAATAATTGCATTTTCGAACAGTTATTACACCACCAGTAGGAGAGACGCATATTTCATGCTTAGTGAAAAATAAATCAAAGAAGAGAAGTACTGATATAGTGACATTAAGCAATAATAAAATCAAATTTCTAACCTTCGGACTGTCAAACCAAACTCCAGAATCATAATTGTTTCCAGCAAATAGCCAAGATGCCTTGTACGCCAAAAAAGCTTTACCAAAATGCAAAAAAACGATTACTTGAAAACAATAGTAGAACTTCCAATTGTCTGTGTAAAGTCTAATTCTAAGAAAAACGCAAGATGGAAACCCAAAGACAAAATGTTTGGAAAAAAAAATAAATCAAATTCCCTCGAAAAAGAATAAGATAAAAGAAAAAAAATAAGACTTTCCATTATAAATTGAATGTCAATGCCATAGTTTGACCAGACACAGGTATTAACATAGGAGTTCAATGTGCAAGATAAGTGATAGTGGGACCATGTCTTTCATATCTTAATTAATGGAAACCAGTGGAATATATCAAAGAAGATAATGAGAAAAATATATTGAAAATAAAGGGTTTGCTATCGGATAACAGGATCAACTTGTAACATTTCAAAACAGAAATTAAGATAGTCATTCTGAGAAGGTATCCATATGCGAACTAAGGATTGAAATATTACTACTAAACAGCCATACGCAATGTTGTTTAAAGTTGCCTTTCTTTACATCCAAATGTTAAGACCTGAATTCAGTGGAAGATAGTAACGGATAAACATACCTACATATGAAAAACTACAAAGAGACAATCCAAGAAGTTAGAAAAATAGGAAGTCCAGGGAAACGAGTTATTGCTAAACGAGTCATGTGAGATGCGACAATCATAGATGCACAAAATATAACCATGGATTTTTCCAAGAGAAACGCAGTTAGTTTTCCCGATTTTCAAAACAAAGGATGAGATTATGCTCTAGCTATCAACATTCCTGCTGAAACCTAAGCCCCTGTTTGACGGCACTTATTGTTTTGTTTTAATTAGATTTCACCTTTTTCAACAGTGACAAATGAATTTAAAAATATTGTGGTTCCTGACAGCCTGTACCCGCTTTTAATGCACTTACAGCCTTCGTATTAGAAAGTTCCATTTCTACCCTTATTCAACCATTGTGAATTTACAGTTTGGCCCTTCAACGTATCTCTGTCGGCAAAACGCAAAAGTGAAATGAGTGAGAAGGGTATTTTTGGAATGTTTGCATTTTCAAAAAAGTAACCAGTCAAATGTTGCAACTTTAAAAACCGTGATCTCACCTGACATATCTAATCAATGGCCTAAGCAACTGTGCGATACATTGTTTCAAAAAAATTTAGTGCCGTCAAAGAGGCGCTAAATATGTCGAGGAAGTTGACTTTTTTATTTTGTCACATATTCTGGAGAAGGTTTATCACCTCACGTCTTATGTTGTTTCTTTCAAGTTTTAATAGATCCATGTACAAAATACTATATCTCCAGTAGCACGTAAGGTGGGTAATAAACCGAATTTCTGATCATTTGCTTCACTTTTGTGTGTTAATTCTATGATAGAGAACATCAAGGACTATCTACGAAAGGATACAGATTAAATAGTATATAAAGTTTCTACTAAACCAATTATGTATTCTTGGTTCAGAAATAACAGAAGTTTCACATCAGAGGTGATTCTGACAGTTTTCGGGTAAAATCTCTCGTAAAATGCAAAAGCGAACAAGTTTAATCAAGATAGATGAGTCTGCAATAGATTACTTCCTAATAATGTGGCAATAATACTATATGCACAAAAAAATATGATTTTGTAAAACAAAATATAATACCTGAACCAATATATTGCATGCCATTGACAGAAGCTCTTCACCATACATACTTTCTTGTGCATCCAGATCCTTGGACAATGGAAGGTTCTTGCAGAACATTTCAGTCATTTGTACAGCTAAGTCCTCAAGGTCTGACAAAAAAAAATTAATATTTAAGCTGAAGCATATAATGGTATCTTGGGTATCTAAGATACTCAAAATCAAACTCATTAAAAAATAAATAAATAAATAAAAATAAAAATCTATATACAAGTTAAAAAGAAAACTAGATAAACAAAGAGGATGCTTGGGATTGCTTAAGAAAATGAGCTTATAAGCACTAGGAGCTTATACACTTTGGGTGGTTATCATCCCTTAGAAGTTGTTGAAAACATAAGCAATTACTTGTTGGGATAAGTTTTCAGTTTAGAAAACAAATAGTTGTCCTATTCACACACACACACACAAAAAAAGTGTTAAAAAGCTCGAAATGACCTAAAAGGACAATTTATTTTTTACTGCCCAAAATGACTCGCCGTCAACTTTTTGCATCGAGATTTAAGACAATAAGCAACACTGATCAGCTCAAAATTAATAGGTATATTTTAATGTTTATGATTCCAAAAATATGTTTTGGCTGTGGAACCTAATTTATGGATTTTCACATCTATATTTACCCCATTTTTCCTTCCATTTTCCTTTCTTTCCTTCCTTTCTTTCTCCTTTCTTTCCTTCCTTTTAGTTCTTTGTTTTCTTCAGATCATCAGAAGATATTCAGAACTTTCCCTTTCCTCCATCCTATGTTCTCATTATTTCCTAGCTTATTTTTTCTTTTGCATGTATTTTCATCTATCCTACCACCGTCGTAGCTATTTGCTTGTAATCGACTTTTGGGTTCTGTTCATTTAAGTACCGTTGTGGTTGATTTTGAGGCTTATGGTGTGAATACTGAAAAGCCCTCAAAATTTTTAGATGTTACACAAACTAAACTACCAAGCCTAGGGCACAGTGAAGAAACTTCAGAAAACCTGATGAAGCGAAAATGAAAAGACAGGAAAAAATCCATGTTCTAATGCACGATCAATAAACTTATTCACAACTGGCACCAACTAAATAAAGGAGTAAAACATGACTTAATACTATCCAGATCAAACAGTTTCTTAGGAATTAAATGTTATTAACAGTAGGAAAATGGGTACAGCGGCGGCGGCGGATGGAGGTGGGGGCCAGTGCATGGGCCCTCACTAGAATCTGAATTTTCCATAAATGATGTTTCTATATCTTATTATGCCCTTGTTTGAAAC